>CAAKHC010003681.1:20422-59371 GCA_901007825.1 Macroramphosus scolopax | reverse complement strand
CTTACAGCAATATTTGTTGTTATTGTAGCTTCAGTCCTGTTTTAATATTAGCTGCATTCTTCCTGCAGACTTGTTTTTGTCTGCGATAAATCCGCCCGTCCTCAAAGTCATTACATCTCCTCTCTTACCTCTCGAGATGTAAACACAGTTTAATCTGGTGACTCCTCTAACTATCCTTAATTCAGCCAGCCTTTAATTAAAAAGGAAAAATAAACATGTTGTAGCTGTTTTCCATCAATGTATTTCCATGCACACTGAAGCATCACAGGAGGAAAGGTTGATTAACAAGTCCAAATTTAAGGGAAAGATAATCAATTCTAAAACATTTTTACGCTCACTTGAGCCCTGATTGATGACTGACAGGCAGACGCAGTGAACATTTAACTTGCGTACTGAAAGACAAACATGCAGAGATTCTGTGCTGAGGGATGTGAGAAGTGTTGGAATGTGACATATGACTGATAAACCTCCGCTGATTGAAACTCTGAGCTTTGATACTGGCTGAATGAAACACTGGCAGCTCTGAGAGGAGACGAAAAGACTCCTCATATGAACAGCAGTGGATGGAAATACACACGTATATAATGGAAGCTTGACATGTCCTGGATTGAACCGGTTGTCTTTAATCCTCCTGCAGCCCAGGAAGACCATTTACACACTGAAGTCCCCGGGGATCCGGCCTGTGCGAACGTCTACCTCTGGCACCCTGAAGGGCCACCCCGTCCCTCTGGAGAGGGAGCCGCCTCACAAGATCACCTTCCGGAGTATCGCCGAGACCGAGCCGGAGACGCCGGCGTCCGCCTCTGTGCCCACGTCTCCCAACACGCCCACCCCTCCGCAGTCGGCGTCCTCGGAGCTCTGCTCCGTCTTCATGGAGCACGACCTCAGCAGCTCCTACGGTGGTGAGTTGATGTTTCTGGCGGCGCTTTGAAGTGTTCTGAGTATTTACCATTAATTCTATTCAGGGACGCACGTTTCTTGCAAACTAAAATCTTCACTCTGTTCTCACAGGTACAAACTCCATCTTCGCTCCAGTTCTCCTGCCGCCTTCAAGTGAGTGAAGTTTGTCATTCTTCTCTGGATTCTTTACAAATGCAACTGTATTAAATGCCTGTTTCTGTCGTGCTCAGAGTTCCAGTCGGTGTCCTGTGGCAGCCTCCACCAGCTCGGGGAGGAGCTGCTGAAGCCGCCTCCTCTGCCGCCACGAAGGAAAGACGCAATGTCTGAAGCCAAAGTAAGAGAACTGCATCGTTGCACACTTTATCTTCCCCCTTTGATTGTTCCAGCATATTTGTGGTGCGAACAGACTCAGGATGAGTTAATTGTCAGGCTGTCCGACCTGATTTCGGCTGATATCTCAGACAGGAGCGACTTGCTTGATTTGTCTTGGAATGTGTTCTGTTGTTTAACAGAGACGCTGTTCAATATGAGCAGGGTGACGTCTTGTTGGATCTGATCTCCTCGTGTCTTTCTGTGTTTCAGCTGAGCTCCATGTCCGACTGCCCCCCAGCCATCCCTCCCCGGCTGCCTCCACCACTGCCCAGGAACCAGCCCCGACCGCCGGTCTACAACGGCCCCCTGGACGGCCCCTTACCCAGCCCTCCTCCGCCGCCTCCTCGTGACCCTCTGCCAGACACGCCTCCCCCGGTGCCCCAGCGCCCCCCGGAGATCTTCATCAACTACCCCGTCAACCTGCAGCCTTCCCCCGTCGGCCGATACCACTGGGACTTCAGCAGCTCCCCCAGCTCCCCCAACACCCCGCCCAGCACGCCGTCACCTCGCGTGCCGAGGCGGACCTGCCCGCTCAGCGCCAGCCAGAACAGCCTGTACCCTTTGCCTGTTCCCATCACCGCTCCACCTGTCCCCCCGCGCCAAAACTCCAGCCCGCAACTCCCCAAACTCCCACCAAAGACATACAAAAGGGAGCTGCTGCAGCCGCCTTTACACAGCCTCTCGCTGGTGGAGAACAGCGACAGCAGCCAGTGAGTCTGCGTTGTTCTCACACACCTGGAGGTGATCTTGAAATGCAAACTTCAAACTACGTGTCCTGCAAACTAAGACACAGTGGACTTGATCAAAGCTACTGATCAGAAAGAAAAACACTGCTCCCCTTGTCCCCCGCCACACACACCCGCCCTCCGCATTGACCCGTGGCCCCGCCCCGCTGTGCCTCTCAGGGGATCAGTAGCTCCGCCTTCATCACAAACCCTCTGTGCCAATGAGAAACCGGTGTGCCAGCTAATAAAAGGAGCGCCAAGACACTGCTGAGTGTTTGCGTCTGTACGGAGCAGGACTGTTTGCTCCTGATGAAAGTTCTCACCCCTCAAACTCTTAACTCGCCCCACTCGCCGCTCCAGGACCAGGGTGGGGCGCCTGTGGGGGGGGCCTGGGACTTTGTAGCCTCAACTGTCATGCTTTTTGTCTTTCGTGGTTCACCCTGCAGTCCTGCTGCAGCTCCCCCGTTTTTACAGCCTCTCTTCTCCTCGACGACTCACTGTGAGCGTGAGCAGCAGGCAAGAACAGACGTTTGTTTGTCCGACTTACTGAAAATAAAAACAGTTGCCAAAGTCTTATTTTATGCAGGGGAAAAGGGATTCTTTTTTGTTTTTTTTAAATGTGTAAACAGAAAAGGAGGCGACTCTGCGGCCTCCCCCTCCTCCCGGCCTCTCAACTGTTCACTGTGACTGTACAGAAAGAAGCGAGTCAAACTGTTTCCGTCAGCCTGCAGCCACAAAATGTTGCCTTTTAAAATCCGACAGCGGTGACCTCTGACCCCAGCCCTCTCCACCCGGATGGGAGAATGAGAGCCGAGAACACTCCATTTGCACATCACGCCTGGGCGAAGTCAGCAGATTGACTAATAAAACATCCCCTCGCCGCGGGGGGGGGGGGACGACTGCCACGATATCAAACATGAGGAGAACAAGTCGTCTCGTCTCCGACCGTCAAAGCTGATGTCTTAACTGATCCCCATACGAGCGTGTGCTGCTGTCTGACACTGTGCCCTCCTCCAACAGCCACTACTCTTCTTCATTGGTATTGAAACTGGTAGCCCCCCCCCACCAGAGCTGGAACAGCTCCCTCTAGTGGCCGCTCCAAAAAAAAACCTTTTCTAACAACCCAACATCTTTATTTTCTTCTGCTCGACACTTTTGTGTTTCACTTTGGAAAGACTGAAATAATCCAAGAATCATGCTCAGATGTGCCTTTTTATTTTGTTTTCTACTTTACAGAATAAGCAAACGGTGTCTAAAATGCTAAAAAATAAAGTTGCCTATGTAATGTTTAGAACAAAGCTATACACTATGAAATTGTACATGTTTGTGGATACTGTGTATATATAACATGTATACACTTACTAAATAATTTGTATAAAGTGACTTTTTTTTTTTTCTTCCCTCTCTCTGTTGTATTGTACCCTCATCCGCATCTGTTCAGTCCGAATATCGCTAATAATCCAACGCTGCTACAGTCGGATACAAAAACTAAAAAAATCTAAAAATCAAAACAAGAAAAAACAGGTCACTAACATACTTACAGACAATCTCCAGTGGAACCGCTGGGAGTATCATTAACTGAGGAAAGCCATTGTTCTCCCCCTTAGCTGTTTGAAAGCAATGAAAACATCCAGTTTAATACGCCGAGCACTTATTAGTCGTGTGCTTCACTTTGTACAATTGCAGTCGGATCGTCTCCTTTTCGAAGACGTTTTGATGCTAACACATTAAAAGAGAACGGCTGGAATATATTCAGCTGCACGTGTCGTCGATGAGCGCGGTTTAAGAATTGGCCTTTTTTGTTTTTTTCCTGAGAAACACACTTTGTGCACTTTAGGCTGTACTGTTGAAGAGCCGCGGCTGCTCGCAGGTCACGTCGCGCTCGTGTTCCTGCGCGGCCGTCAAACTCACTTTCTACGTGGATCAGGGCGGAGAGACACACGAAGCTACCGCCTCACCTGTCTGTCCCAGGTTAGACGGACAGGACCACCTGCGAGGGGTGTGTCTCTGTCTGTCTGTGTGTGTGTGTGTGCGACCACCAAAAGCTGAATCTCAGCTGATGTTTTAAAAAAAAAAAGAAATCATCATGTTCTTTCTGACTTTGCTTTCAAGGCTGCAAAGAAACAAACAAGTTGTTTTTCTTATTCCAACATCAAAAGTCAACTCTGTCTTCACTTCAGTTTCCCAGGAAGTCAGTGTTTGTGGGGTTGCCATGGTTTTCTTCTGTTCCTCTCCTCCTGTTTGAAGCCCCGCCCCCCCGACACATTCACAGATTGGTTTTCCTTCCGGTGGCGCTGTCACAGCTGATCCAGCAGTCGGTTTATTTGATGGTATGTGGCCTTTTAACTGCTTTGTATTAATGGTCTTGATGAGATTAATAAATCACCCAGTCTTATTTTGTACTGAACCACTCATTTCTCCTCTTTATTTTACTTACTTTTTTTTTGCACAAACATTGGAAGACTGTTGATGGTTAAAGGAGGAATCCGGTGTTTTTCAACCTGGGCCCGACTTTGTTGTTATGTGTTTGGGTCAAAACGATTAATACGGACCAAAACTATTGAGGGGGGGCTGCTGTTTGGACCCAAAAACGCAGCTGAAGACATCCGCAGCGTTCTTGAATAATCCAGATTAAACAGATAATCCTGTTCTCAGGCTTTAGTTTCAATTGGTTGTGGTGTTTTGGATAAAAAAGAAAGAAGGTACCCATCCACAGCAGTTCTATGTGACAGATTTCACCCACTGGGTCCTGGTCCTGGGGGGTCAAACGGTGCTGCAGGGGCCCTCACTGTCCTCACTGTCGTCCCATAATCCTCCATTGACCAGTGTTGCAGCGAAGCCGCCTCGCTGCTGAGCCACGCCTGGTCTGAAGAGATGGACGCCACCAGGTAAAATATTAATCACCTATCAGTGTTTTGGTTCCATCGTGCATCAATTCTAGCTGATGTTACATTAAAGTTCATTCAATGAGGGGACGAGTTGAGAGAACTCACCTCAGGTTTTCTCTGCTGGTGTTGAAGTTCTGAAAGTTCTGCCTCGCTGAAGCTTGGATCGGTATGAAGCCTTGTCTGTTGTCCTTCTCTGGAGCTGCATCAGCCTGGAACATGAAGTGGTGTGGAATTACAGAGAATATATAGAAAACCAGAGTCATGAAAACAGGATTTTTACTCTCCAGAAACCCTCAGTGGACTGATGCAACACGTGCTGCCACCACCGGGGGCGCCACATTCATACATTGAGGTTTCTGCAACTGTAGTTTTCCTCGTAGTTTGTGCATATTTCAGCTAATTTAGGATGGAGAGGTGTTGTTTGCACTTGTGTAATAAAGGTGTTATTACCTGTTTGTACGGGTCGTCCCAGATGGGCCTGAAGGCACTTTTCGGGTGGAGAAGAGGCGACCCCTTCTTCACGTTGACCAGCCTCTTCCCATAGGAGCTAATGGGACAAGGCATCGGTGCCTCCACACACTGCCTGGCAGGGTGTCTCAGAGGAGGGTGAGGGGTTAATCTGGGAATCTGCCACCTGAGACAGACCGTCCTCTCTCTGGGTGCGTCCCTGGACTGCTGCTGGCTGAGGGAGGGCTTTAAAAGCACCGGCACCTGGCTGTCCTCCTCATCCTCCCCGCTGTCCATCATCTCCCTGCACAGGGTGCCATCGGGGCTGCAGGAGGTCACCGAGGAGTAGTCGAAGGCCGAGGTGTCGTCTGGGTCTGTCTCGCCGTCCTCGAGGCTCTGGTCACATTGTGATGTCTCCAGCTCGTTGGTGCCTTTCCCGGTGGGCTGACTGAAGGTGCCCTGGCCTGAGTCGCTGTTCTCCCCCCACGCTGGAGTCTCTGGCGTGAGGAGGGAGCAGTGGGCGTGCCCGCAGCCACGGCCCGCCTGGTCATCTCCACAGGCCTTCCTCCTCACCGGGCTGCAGGACCAGCACTCCAAACGCATCGAGTGGCAGCCCACAACGCCGTTAGTGAGGCCGACAGCCTGCTGGGCGTCTCTGGAGAGACGAGGGGAGAAACTGAGCTGCTTCAAATACGTGTTCTTCTGGACAGGTCACAACTTTTCATTCATATTTGCAAATGAATGAATTTCCCTGCTGTTCTGTCTACAGCCAGCAGACGGCGACACTCACCTCTGAGCTGCTGGGTGGAACTCCTCCCTGCCCCTCTGAGAATCTCTGTTCTGATGGCAGCAGCTTGCAGAGGATCCCCCGGCCACGGCGTCAGAGCAGCTGCAGGTCATGCAAACACACATTACAGTCTGAAGTCAGATATCGTGCACTTTTATTATCAAAAAGACAATTTACAATCAACGATCTTCTTACCTTTGTTCTTCTTCCTCCTCCCATCGAACATCTTCCTCCAACATCACATGACAGCGAGACAGAATGCCCCTCAGCGCTCGCTCGGTCCCCAGCAGGAGGCTGCAGTCAGGATGCTCTTTACCAGTCCACTGCAGCAAGTTCTACATGGGCAAAGGGAAGAAAAGAAAACTGAAATATATGTATTCAATGTTTAATATCCCTAAAAATAAAATGAGTGAACCAGAATAAAACCCATCTACAACTGTATCCAGATACTGTGCAGTTGAATCTGGTGCATCAGCGCGGCCGCCGCGTTGGTCCCGGGAGTCCTCGCCTCCCAACGGACGCTACGTCTCACCTGAATGTGGCTCAGGTAGCTGTGGAGGCGAGAGACGGGCGCCAGCAGCAGGGAGAGCACCTTCATTTCCTCTCTGTCCATCTGGCCGCTCTGTGAATGCAGACAGAAAAACATCCATCAGCCTTGCTTCTCCAGAATGTGACATGTTGATCCTACAAACACAGTTCTACCTGCATCCTTTGACTCTTCCCAGGTTGATTCAGTCTGCTGAACTCCAGCGAGAGGAACGAGGCCAGCGACGTCGTGTAGCCGAGGTACATGTCCGAAAAAGCTGTCTGGACGACCACAAATCAGCTGATTGTGAGTGTTCAAAGAAAATGATTGAAATCACCAAACAGAAAAGTGTTTTCTTACATCGTTGTGGCCGATCAGCTGCACCAGAATGTCTCCCACCAGAGATTTCCAGTGTTCAGCAGATAATCGCTCCTGCAAAGTGTTTCTGAAGAGCAGATGTCGCTGCAAGAGCTGCTCCACGAACTTCAGGTACGTCTGGCTGGATCACAACAGACAACAAGTCCAGTACATGCATGTGGTGTCTTTCTATTGAAGGACAGTTTGTTTGCTTTGACTTTCTTTTCATTCAGTCAAAGGAAGATCTGGACAGGTGAGCACTTACTAAGGTTCCACAGTCATCTGGTGAGCCGGCGGCGTCCTGTACTTGTCATATAGCTGGTTTAAGGTCGACACGTACTCCCATTCAGAATGGAGCAGCTGCATCGCCACCTGATGACGAGCATCTGGTTGAAGAAAAACAAAGTCCACTCAGTCAGGTATTTTGCTTGTTGTCACTACAGTTGGATGTTTGAGACAGAAAGATGTGTGTGCAGTTTGAGTGCGGAAAGAACTTTAAATCTGAGTTTAAGGTTGTGCACATTTTAAAGGATCAGTATTAGATTGGAGGTCTATCATGAAGTGAGGCTGCATGGACACAGATTACATTATGAAAGTAAAAATATTTGGACACACAGTTTCTGGATTCTTAGATGCTCGGTAAGGAAAAACAAACATCAAACCCAATGTAGGCGGTGTGAGCTCACCTGTGCCTTCACTCAGTCCTGCTTTGAGGCCCTGCAGGAAACAGTGGAGGAGCAGTTTTCCTCTGGACAGCGAGGCTGCGGGAGCAGATGAACAGTCACACTGGCTGCGTCCAACCGGATCTGCTGGATCACTGCAGCACAACAGAAGACAAGATGAACAGATGTCCGTCTGCAGGTTTTAAACATCTGTATGGAATTAATAAACAAAGGCCACCAGAGTGACAGCAGGGCCGGCTCCAACTTTTTTCAAATCTGCATTGATACGTCATGTTTTACCTTTCTCTCTGTCTGGATGTGGACGTCTTTCCATCCTGCTGAGTTTGCTGTCTGTTGCTGTACAGCTGCAGCACCTGACACCTCATCACACCAAGTTCCTCCTGCAGGAAGACGAGAGTTTACTTCTACTGTCTCAAACTAACAGCATCCTCTCATAGCATGTAACATCTATTATAGAAAAGAGGTGCTGATTGAAATGTGTCACACACCAAGTGGCCCCAATAAAAGTCTGTCTAATGTCCAGCGTCTACACATTGTTGTGCTTCATTGCATTTATCCTCTCGGTCTGTATTTTTACTGGGAGAACAACAAAGCTCTCCACAGTCGAACCGGGTTGAGTCTCACCCTCAGTGACTCGACGAGAGCCTCCAAGCGAAGAGCTTTTTTCTGACAGTTCTTCCTGTTCTCCTCCAGCCCCTCCCGCAGGTACGCGTCACCATGCTGGATCTGACCGAGCTCCAGCAGGGCGCTGGTGAACCCCGTCTTCAGCTCCGACACCATGCATTGCAACTGAGGGGACAGTCATTGCAATGTCAGCCAGAGATTTATCAACAATGCACTGCAGCATGCATCTGTTTCTTCTACAGTGGATTCATCGGTTGTGAATATTCGTTTTACTTGCAACCTGCGAGAGCTGTGACATCGTGGTGTGCTGTGTCTAATGAAGCATGCTGCTCAGGGACGGTGGAATACCTTGGAGATCTCAGTGACAAGCTCTGCCTCTTGAGGCTTCATGACCTGTGCAGGAACACAAACAGAGACAAATGTTCATGAACCATCACTAACCAAGCAGACTAAAAGACCTTTATTTTTCCCAGCATTTATTTGGTATCTGAGAGCACACAGCTTAACTGGGATCAGAATGTGCAGAGAAAAGCCTGTTCTCATGTATCACACTATTCTCCATTGTAGACCAGAAACACAATAAGAACAAAGCAACTGGTTTTTCCTCCCAGTGAAGTGAATCATTAACCTCTTCCTGAACAAATGCAGCCATGGATGATGAGAAACAGCCATTAACGTAATATCCTATGGTTTGATTTCAGTTGATATTTCAAGCTCAATATATCCAAATGAAAACCTAACCAGAGTCAGAATAACATTTGTAATCTCATTCAAAGACTTTCCTACTTGTCTGTTTGTGGCTCCTGCTCAGATGTGGCCCCTGCCAGCAGCCCCTCTGCTAAGGAAGTGGCAAGCCAGCCAAAGAGCTCTGCCCTGCAGGAGGAAAGGCTGCAGGAGCCAAGATCCTTCCTTATAGATCTGCTGACAGAAGGACGGGCGTGGATCAGCAAAAACTGACATGCAATAAGCAAAGTCTAATATATTTAAACTGCAAATGAACCTAATAAAGATTAATTCATAGAAAAGATGAAATCTATGTTTTTCACATCTTTCAATCTGAATTTGTTAAACATCACATTAACAGTGTTCGTTGCAAGATTATGAAGTACAGTTAGCATGTTCGGTGGTGCACAAATGCCCCCAAAAAAATCAGGTGGTGAGGAAAGAAATCCTGCCGATATAAATGTAGGAGAAACTTACCTCAGTTGCAGCTCTGCAGAAATGACATGGCAGACATTTAAAAGGATGCAAAGACTCCCGATTCCTCTAAATATTGTGCTCGTGTCCCTCTGTGGTCAAACTTGTTGTCAGATATTTGCGGTGCTTGAAGGTCGTGTTGCGCTTCGTCGCTCTGCTCTGTGCGGACCGCAGACGTCCCGCATGACGCTCACCGAGCAGCTCCGGACTGGGAAGTCAGCCGGAGGATGAATCACGTAAATGGCCGGATGGGAAAATGACTTCATGATCAATTTTGGGTGTTCAGAGGAATCGAGTCACTGCTTTCCATCAACATGATTACACTTATGCTTTTTTTAAAAAAATTAGTTCACATACTTAAAATGTGATTTCTTAAACAGCATTTATACAAGGACTCTCAGATGACATTTAAGACAAAGGAATTAAAACATGAAACAAACAATAAGACATCTTATTTTAAAGAGTTACATCTATATACATAATAGTGACAATTGTGCATAATATAATAAGTATATGGACATACAAACACGTATGAATAATAAAACATAAAGTAGTGTTACACAGACTACAAGTATTTCAGGTGTGTTTTTTTCATTAAGTTAATCGTATTCTTTGCGTTGAAACCAAGCTCCAGCACATCAAAATGTTACTATTTCATTAATTAAATCGATTATATTATCAAACTCAGGACAGTGCAATTATTTCTTCTGATTTCTAAACTTGGTTGTCTCACTACAGTCTACACTCCGCCCGCCGGCATCAGTCCGCAGACTGAACCGAGCGCACACATACTAGGTTTATTTAATTTAGGGGCGTGGCCAATGATACTGGAGTTTGATTGGCCGCTGGGTTCAGAGAGTTTTCAAATCGAAGCAGCAGCTGACGGACTGCGCTGTCAAAACAGCCGACAGGAGCGGTTTGAGACTGGTGAGGAATTGAGAAAATAATAACATACGTATACTTTATTCTCAGTCGTTAGAACTGTAACAGTACATTACATAGTCTTTCTGATTCTCGTTTGGTTTTAACAAAGGTTTAGTTTGTTTCTTTGTTTCGCGTCGGTATGATAGCCGAACTGCTCAGCTAACATTAGCTTCTGCGATATACGTTCAGCCGGTGTCGTCATTGCTGAAATAAGGAATATTGTCACGCTCTGTCAGATATAAAGGTCTCAATGCCTTTTGATTTGTGGAGAAATTACCATTAGTTAAACCATAGCATTGTTCACAGGATATCGTGTAACGCTAGATTCGCCCCTCCTCTTGCTAACACGTTACCTTGTTCAACCTGTCTTGATTTAGCATTAGCATGTTCTGATCAGAGTACGTGACCCTGTGCAGTGCAGACAAAACACCTCCACTGTAGAAGCAAATCCACAATAAAAGACCAGCAGCACCTTTTTATTTTATGTAAACAAAATCTGTTGGATGTCAGATAGTTAAATATCTTAACAGTTTTAACAGAAATAATAAGCTAATGTATTGTGTATATATAAATTGTACAAGTAGAGATGTTAGTGTTTATACAAAGCACTTAATTCTTAATTCTTAATAAACTTCAATGACTAAACTTTCTTTATATTGCACAAGTATTTCACACATTTCTGTTATTGCAATGCACTTAAGATTCAAGCTATGCAATTGCATGTATAATTACATATTGGTCTCATGATTCGGAAGGGATTTTCTTCATCTATTAAAAGCAAGTTTTAAAGTCATTGATACAAAATGAGAGAAATCAATGAAGAAAAAGATCTTCACGAATAAATAATGTGAAGGGAAAAGGATATTTAAAAAAATGGGAGATAACAGAATTACATTTTACCAGTCTGGCGGTCTGAAGTCATGAGGACGAGTGAGTTTGACTCTTCATCTGAGGAGGACGAGGTCGGAGAAGAGCAGCTGACTCCCCTTCAAATTTCCTGGTAAGTTTAAATCTCTGTGTTGGACCACCTGGAAAATACATACTGTTATTTGCACAGTGGTGTAAGAATGTTCAGTCATATTTTAAAGAATCGTTTTTAAATTGTAAAGCAACCTTCTTCATGTTGATGTCTTATTTGTCTAATTGGCTCAAAGGTTGCCTCTGTCCATAGTGGAGTCCTCACAGTTTCTCGGGATTTGTGCACTACCAGGTGAACATTATATTTACACACTGCAAGTTGTTGTTCTTACCTCATTTGTTGGGTTTTGTCCAGCTGATCATTAAAGATGTTTCCTTCATCTATATTCAGGTTGTAAATACAAGGATAACCGCAGGAGTCTGCAAAGAGATGTTGGTAAGACGACACTGATTCATTCATAATGTTGGTTCAATAAATGACACCTGACACTGATTAATGTCACCAGGGAGTTTGTGAAGTTAGAGGATCACATACTGGGAACCTCGAAGTATTCCTGCCAATGTTTGGACAACATCTATACTTAAAACATCAATCCAGCATCAATGTCATTAAAGTTTAGTCCTGCCACCCACATCCCATCTGCTCATTCTCAAGGCCTCAGTGGTTAACTGCTGAGGAAGTAACAGATATTCGTAAACCTGCAAATGATCAGATCCCAGTGAAAGTTAATTTGCACGAATAGATATAAAGCCATTCTTTACATGGATATCAATTTAGAAATATATACTTGTTCTTTCTTTCTCTGAACAGAGGAGCTCCAGAATCAGGGGGTGCAGGACGTGTTTGTTTTCTGCACCAGAGGGGAACTCGCCAAGTACAGGGTCCCCTCCCTGCTGGAGGTCTACCAGCAACAAGGCTTCACAGTTCACCACCTGCCTTTCTTAGATGGAGACGCTCCTGAGCTGGAGCAGTGCTGTCAGATCCTCGAGGAGCTGCAGGACAGCCTGGAGAACAACCGGAGGACCGTGATCCAGTGAGTCCAAAACAGGAGACACACCAAATAAAAAAAAACCCTTTTCTAATCAACTATTGATATTGTCTGACCTTCCTTTTTGAAAGATGTTGCAAAAACGTTTACTGGGAGAAGCTTCATAAACACTGATTACCTGATGTGTTGACGGGACGGTTGTTGTCACTCTATAAACCAGAACAGGGCCAAGAAAGAACTCATTCAATCTGGGGCAGATCAGTGCCGTCCTCTTCACACAACTAAAGAATCTGCGTTCATCTTTTGATTTTGTCCTTGTTTCTTCCCCTGCAGCTGTTATGGAGGTTTGGGACGCTCGGGGTTGGGTGAGTTCACCTCATACTTCACCTTCTTAAATCAGATCACGGAGTTGAGATTGACCTCTGTTGTTATCTTTCACTCTGATTTCATGGCTCTTGTGTTTTTGAACGGTCAGTTGCCGCCTGCCTGCTGATCCAGCTCTCTTTAACCATGACGGCCAACAAAGCCATTGAAATCCTCAGGGAGCTCCGAGGAGGAGGAGCGATACAAACAGTGAAGGTCAGCTAGTTAACAGTTTGTGCGTTTGCTGCTTTGTTCAAGTCAGCTGATTATTTTTTTGAATTTCTGTAGCAATACAACTTCCTCCACGAGTTTCGGGAGCGATACGCAGCGTACCAGGTGGGCAGGGAGGCTTCCACGGAGCGGTCGGTGTCTCGGTGATGGGACTCGAACATGAGGCTTTTTCAGACTGTGTGATATAAATGTATTCTCTAATGAGTGCACTTTAAAACAAATAATATATGGCTTGTTGTTGTTGTCGTTATGAGCAAATAAAAGACCTGATGAGATCCTGCGCTCCTTTGGAATAATGATTGTTACGACTGACAGGTTAAACTCAGATATTGTAGGAACAATATAAACTCACTCGTCAGTTTATCAGACTTGAGACTGTTAGTAGACTAAAACCAAAGCAGCCCTGCAGTGATTCCTTCATGAGGATTAGAATGATCATTTCCATTGAACCTGTTTGATTTATTCTAATGTTCTGAATATTTTGTCCATCCGATTGATTTGATTGTCTTGAATGACAAAAACTAAGTCTTGATGTTCAGAAGAGGAAATGATCCAAAAAAGGCTGAACTTGTGTGTTAAAAGCTAATTTTCGATCTTATTTAGAATCATACCAGGATAAATATTTAAAACATGTCATCCTGCCCTTTTGTCCTTCGTGGTCCAGCATCTTCACATCAATGAGATAAATCTTTATTCTCCTTCCTCTTTACCCGTTTTATTCAAAGGTTTTCAGGTAAAATGAGTCCATAACAGAGTGGGATTGGTTTATTCAGGAGGTAAATAAACTCATATTGTCTCGTCTTGGATGCGACATGATGGATCTAATACATGAATATTTCATCTGTGATCATCCGTTTCCCTAAAAGAATGATGTCAATAAATACTGATGGAAAACTTGTTTAAAGACCTCGAGAATCTAAAGAAACTAAATCCAGATGTTTGAAAGGAGCCACCACTGTTAGGAGTGCTTGATATCTTGGAGACTTTAAAAAAACAACATTGAATAAATAAACAGGAGTTCCTTGTTGCTGTCGGAACATTTGGTGTTGAAACGAAACAAAAACGCACACTCATGTTTAAAACAGTTAAGGAATTTACAGGAAGTACAACAGTGTGGCACATCAGCTCAAACACAGAGGAAAGTACAGCCGCCTCCTGACGCTGATGGATTATTGTACTGTTGAGTTGAACCTTGTTGATGTGCTGACAGCTGCGAGCGCCGTCCTATTGATACACACATGATCTACTCTGGAGTCACACTTAACAAAAAACAAACATTGACACAGATTTCAGTACAACAGGGATGACGGGGTTTATATGAAACTACATCAGATGGTTTGAGAACCGACAACCAGAACCACGATTGTCTCTGTGCAACATGTTTCATTAAGTGATAATTAGCCACGTTCTTCCTCTTCTTCTTCAGCCTGCAGAACTGCACCTCCCAAACGAGTTGTTTTAGCGATGGTAAACTGTTGGCGGGTATCGGGGGGGCTGCTGTTGGAGCCCAGCGACTAACTCACAGAAAAGGCTAACACAGCTTATCTTCTCACAGATGATGCAGAAACCTGAAAATGTCTACGCTAACTTGTAAACACTCAAAAGTTGTGAGCCAAAATTTTATTTATGTCCCAAGCATTCAAAATCACACCGTTAAAAATAAGAAGGGGAAAAAAAACAGCCTTGTCCGTTCGGGTTTGTCCATAAAATGATAAACTAGTGCTATGAGAGGAACGCTGCGACCGAGATATTCTCTTTAAAACGGGCTAAATGGTTCCGAAATGACACACACGGGGGCGTGTGTGGGGGGTCGAGAGTTCGTCCACTGGGAATGGCGTCTTGTGTTGCTGAAGTCTCCAGCAGGTCCTGTGTCCATCACTAAGATCATAGTGTCTGGTTGTCTGTTGTACATGCAGCTCCTTCTTCCTTCGTCGCTCGCTTTAGGAGCTCACCAGAACGTAGATCATCCTGGAGGAACAGACAGCTGAATTAAAGGTATGAAGTATGTTATTTCCCCTATATAGCCCATCCCTGAATAGAACTTAGAAGACCTGCACGACAAGAATATAAATAATAGAGAATGTAAATGTGTACCCGTAGAGATAGTAGAAGAATGACAGGAGGTAGAAAGCCAGTTTGCACCAGCCTTCTTTTTGACAGTACGCGAGGATGTCGGCGTTCATGATGGTTGTTGGGTCGTAGAGTCCCGGGGAGCTCATCACAGGTCTGCTCATATACCTGCGTCACAGCAAAGAAGTAGTAGATACATGTCAGAGTATTTTTACTCATCTAGTGTCAGATCTCTTTAGGGTCAGACACCCACCTCCAGACATGATAAGCCAGCAGCGGCATGTTGAGACAGAGGGTGAGCCACTCAGCAGCACAGAAGAACATCACGCAGAAGAAGAAGTGGATGAGATACTCAGGGAGCACCAGCTGGAAAGAGAACATTGTAAAGACAAAAATATATAAACCACAAACAGAAAGCAGTCCCCATCCTTGTTCTGTATACTGACAGTAATAAATGTTGAGTGACGTTGTGAGGTGAAAGCACGCTGCTCCAGAGACATTGCAGTATTAAAAAAAAAGGTACTGAGAAGCCACAAAAGGAAGCCGAGCTATTTAAAGAATCAGACTTGCGAACTTGCAGCTCCACAGGGTTTAAGAAAAGAATGAAGTACAAATGAGATTCCTATTTTAACTGGGCATATTTTTAAATTCAAGGCCGGCGTGATGTCATATTATTACCAACTATTACTGCTGCATAAAAAAAAATTACAGTGAGCAATTGTGCTGCGGATGAATACTTCTATTCTCCTACGCTGATTTGACACTGTGCAACACAAGATGAACAATAAGACCTGCCACTTGCAAAATTTGATGTTGGACACTAAAATAATGGTGGAAACTGGACTCAGCTGCCCTTTATAAAGCTCCCACAGCGAGGCCCAACCAACCCTCAGATGTATGATGTGGCAACACAATATGCACCGCGACATGTGGGAAATCAGGCAGGACACTTAGCTTTGACTACTGTCATCTTACTGGCTGGTAGAATGGATTGACAAGGCTAATGTCCCACCCTGGTTGTATACCATGCATCATCCAGTCTGACCACAACCACAAAATAAACCTGATTAACATCGTGGTCGGGAGTTTTTTGTTTTACACCTCTCAACATAAATGTTCTGTGTAGTGTTTTGTGCGACCGATAGATCATCACACTTCCTGACAAACAGACTGGGCGACACACCGGAGAAGGACCATGCTGTGAGTGCTAGCAGTGTTGATGCAGCAGCAGCCTGCCTCAGGAGTTTGAACTGGTGCGGGGGGTTCAGGGGGGCAGATGGAAGCACCACATGTAAGCCATGCATTCAAAAAGAGCAGAGGGCGGAGGGGTGGGGGCGACCAACAGCCCACAGATGGAAAGGTGAGGGGCGTGTAGGAACAGGAAAGTGCAGGAAAGGGAGGGGGGGGGCTATAATGTGTTGTAATCCTGCACTGTGCTGCCAAATACAAAACAACTGATCACAGCACAAAAAATGTGCCGACTGAACTTCCACAAAAAGACACGGTCAAAACAGGGTTTGTACTGTGGAGTGCATCGTGGATCAGAGATACAGGAATCAATACCAGATCACCCAAATTACTCCTCCTACTAGTGAAACTGCTAACCAATCAGAGGTCCTAAATATTGCTGAGCTGGAGAGTATTCACATTCTGCAGCCATCTGGTCCAAACCACAGGTGATGGGTTGGAGCCAACACTAAGCTCAGATACAATACTGGAGCTTCGATCTGCTAACTGAAGAAAATACTTGAAAAAGTGACACTGAGGAATTTATAAAATAAAACACCAATCAGACGCTGTTAAAATCCAATTGCATCTCGCAGTTGGACCATTGATCTATGTTGGCATGACAACCGTTATCTAAAAGCTTTGTCAGGACAGCGTGTCACATTACTGTAGTCCCAAAACTCAACAAGACAAATGACCTTCTGAGTTTCCTGGGAATAAACTCTGGCATTAACTTTAACACTATATGCAAACAAAGGGAAGGTCATAATAACGATCATGCATGTTTTGAGCATTTGCAAGTCTTTTCAGTTAACAGCTAAACTTTATCAGTAACATTGGATATTTAATCTCGGCATACTGTTCTCCCACATTTCTAAAAGCTGCTGATGAGCAGCACGTCTAACTGAGATCAGGTAGGAAGAGGACAATAGAAAAAGTCTTTTCTGTAAATGCTATCTTCCTCAAGCAGCTTTTTGAGGTTTGCAGGATAGAACATGACTAATCTTGACATCCACAAAAGTCCACACCGATAAGAACTAGGACAGAAGAAGAAACAATAAAGGAATCTTTTACAGAAAACACCTGAGGCACAGATGGAGCGTCGTCTAATCCCGAGCTGAACCCTGGACTTAACATTAGTTAACTGAAAAGACGTTTGCAAACACTTCCCTCGTGCAAAATGACAAGACTGCAGACTGAGTTGAACTGAGCGGGCATTTTAAAGATTGGTACAAACCTTTAATGCAATTTTGACTCTTTTAATCTTTTTGACCTTTTCAACTGTCTTTTTTTGCCGTTAACACAGTGTAAAAAAAGCAGATTAGGAAAAACAAAACAAAATGCATTAGAGTGTGACAGCAAGATCACTGAATTCATAACAGCCAGGTTATTTAGCAAAACAGTGCAGAGAAATGACTGAAAGAATGCATAAAAGTTATCCTAGAATAAATGAAACATCTTTCAACAGAGCAAATCTGCATGCGGTAAAAGAGGCAAGGGAGGTGTGGCAGGTATAGCGACGTCACTTACCGGATTTAAAGTGTTACACTGATCTATTGGATTCTTGTAATCAGTCTTCAGCTCATCAAATGCTATTATCTGCAGGAATAAGATGATCACACTGTAACAATGTCCAAAAGAAATTAAACATGCTGATATAAAAACATCTTGGCATTAATTAGCTTTGATTTGAGTCAGTAGAATTGAACTTCATAATGTCCTTATCTTCTGAGAACAACGACCTTTCGGTGCAGGGATTGTTTATTGTGTGGTTTGAGAATTATTTGATAGAAACTCCTCCTGTTGTTGTTGTTGTTGTTGTTGTTGTTGTTATGTGTATTTTCTTTGATTTTATTAAATCGAGAGCTGGTGTTTACAATCATTTTCATTACTGGTTGATCTCCTCACTTTTATATTTTATCATTTAATCCACAAACTACCATATAGTAGTGGTCTGACTAACAATACGCAAAGATACTTGATATAAATTCAGTCAAAAAACCAAAAACCCTCATAATTGCAAATTCAGCCTGGAGACAAAGAATATGTTTTAACCGACAAACAATTAACAAACAGACAACAAATACTTGCCGTGTTAATAACCATGTACTTGTTTATTTATTTTTGTTTCAGAATCACTGTCCTTTTGCTCAGCTGAGAGATTGTCTGACAGCGGCTTCTTATTGTGATGTCAGCAATCTGACTTTTATGGTCACATAAATGAAAGTTCACAATTTAACGTTACACTGGTGTAGTGTCGAATTCTGTTTCCCCGTCGTTATGAGTGCCCTTATAACCCTAACCCTGAGCCAAATCTAACTATAACCCCAACTGCAGAGGTCTAACGGGGAACATAATTTGATAGGGTAACAGAATTCGACATAACACCGGAAAACGCAAGACGGCGTTTACGCCGTAGCTAAGCCTTCCTAAATATACGAGCTTGTTAGCTACGAGCTAAAGCACATAGTAATTAGTCAAGTTAAAATTAAGAGACGATTATTGTACTCAAACCGAGGTGAATTAAATGTGAATCGTGGCAAGAGTCTGATATCATGACGTGTGGACAACATTGTTTGCTACAACGTTAGCTCCTAGCCAGCGGCAGGTTACGCGTGCCATTCATTCTAGAAGGAATGCGTCTCATGTTGTCAGGCGTGCGGTCGTTTCTTGGGTATCCGGATGCTGCCACAAGTTCCAGGTGATCGACGCAAAACCACTAAACGTACCGGCTGTGTAGCTACAAAGCTAGCCCAACACTGGTCCCAGTTTTTACCGCAAAGCGCCCTTTTACATGATCTTATCGGCCCCGTTGGGCTGACAAAGCCACCGGTTATGTTAATGTATTCAAACGTGTACTTACATGCCAGATAGCGAAAAAGATAAGTGCCGCCGTGAGCAGGAGAGCGAGCATATAACAAAAGGCCGCGAATGTGAACGCCATTTTCCTTCGATTCTGCCAGTCGGTTCCTGCCTCGGTTGGCGGATGATGCAGGCAGCTTCGCAACTGATGTCAGAAGAGCCAGCGTGTCTTCTTCTCCAGTGTTGAGCTGGCTGACATCCTTATTGTGTCATTACTGCCATCTGCTGGATGTATGTGTGTCCTACAGTGTCAGTGTCTCCGAGTCCTTCCAACTGTTCTGAGAAAAAACAATCAATGCTTTACTTGCTATAGCTGAAATAACACCTTTGTTGTAATATTTTAAACTGAGGGTCAGCTTTAAAGTTTTCACCGGAAACCCCAATATTCAGACTTGAGATTAAATACTTGAGTCTTACTTAGGTAGGTAGGTAGATACTTTATTTATCCCAAGGGAAGTTCAAGGTCTCCGGTAGCTAACATACAACACACACAGAAACACAAGCAACATAGAAAGGATGATGAAAGAACAAAAGACAACCACATGAATGAAGTGTGCATTTAAAGGTGCACTAGGAGACAGTCAGGGGGATGGAGGGAGGGGTGTGTGTGCAAAAGGGCATTTAAAGGTGCTCTCTGAGACAGTTAAAGGGATGGAGGGAGGGTGTGTGTGCAAAAGGGCTAATATAGCCAGTAGACAGTAAGCAAAAAAAGAAACTTATTGTAAGTGGTAAGTAAATGAGCAGTAAGTAGTAACTGTAAAATGTAAAATGAGTAAAGTGAGTGAGTGGTGATGGACGTGGTGGAAATGGAGACAGACTTATGCAGAAAGGTCAGTCTCTCCTCCACCCTTGAGTGACACATTGTGTAGATGTTTGGCTCTGGGTACAAATGACTTTCCCAGCCTGTCCGTTGAACATGACAGTGCCCTCAGTCTTGAGCTGATCCTGCTCCTCTGCTTAGTGGAAGTGCTGTGCAGTGGATGACAATCATTGTCCAAGATGTTGGACAGTCTGTTCAGTGTCCTTTTCTCTGTGTTAACTGTGACACCCTCTAGTTCAAAGCCAGCAACAGAGCCAGCTTTCTTCACCAGCCTGTCCAGTCGCCCAGCATTCTTCTTCTTAATACTGCCTCCCCAGCATTCCGCAGCATAAAAGATGGTGCTGGCGACACATGGAGACTTCGGACATGAAAAACAATACGACCTGTGTATTCTACCAACTGTTTGTACAGGACGCAACCCGACAAATAAAGTTTAATCTATTTGGATTCATTACAAAAATCGCTGTTGATTTTTCCCGACTAGTTCAACATCAAACTGTGAAGGAACGTTTCAGCTGAGCACTCAAACAGAACAGAATTCACTCATCTGGGACCAGAGGGATAAACATCACTGACGTTTTATTTGGACAACAGGAGACGAGACACTTTATAAAGTATGGAAAATACAAATATCAAGTTTCACTGATGCCACCAGGCAGCTGGTTATGATGCACGTTTCAGGTTCCCGCCGTGTTTTCATTAGAAAAAGGAAAGAAAACAGAATATAAAAGGAGCTTAATGATAGAAAGCTAAACGACACATTTGCAGGTTAAAGAAAATTACCCGAATACACAATACAGGCTCACCACAGCGGCGGGACAGAAGAAATACAGTTAGTGGAATAGATTTGATATCAGGGAGATTGTCTCTGATGCACAGATCTTCCTCTAAAAGAAGGACTGCAAATATTTGAGAGAGCAGCTAAATTAAAATGAATAATTTAGGATTCTCGTGTCTCTTGCAGGCGTCAGAAAGTTTACGTCAGGCAAACTGCAGGACAAAGACAACTCAAGTAGAGTTTACAAGTTGGCCTGTGTTGTTTCATCAATCATTTTACGACTTCAGCGTAAGTGGGAACAGAAGCCAGGATTTAACATTCAAACTGGTGTCAGTTTCAGTGACTAACACCAAGCTGACGCAGTGAATCTCCAATCTGATGGGTTAGTTTCTAATCTGGGCCTCACCCGGTCCTCCTGTCAATCATTGATTCCTCTTAAATTAGATGCAATGAATGATTTACATGAAAAGGTGCGACCTTGTAGAATTCCAGGAAAAAACAAGGGTTCATCTGACAGACATTAAAGGTCAGAGAGTAAAACTAAAGGAACAGTCCTTTCTAACAGTTTTAGAGACACCACTAATGATGAAGAATTCGTTAGATTCTACAACTCGTCATCAGGGGCAGATCAATATAACAAGCTGATAATAAAGCAATAATTACTGCAGTAACGGAGGATTCTCCAGTCAGTAATAGACGCAGTACAACTTCCCCAAAGCTGTTCAGCATATCGAATGAACTGTTGTCAGGTCGGCCTGCTGGCTGCAGCTTCAGACCTGACAGGAGAAGTTCAGTGTGCAGCTTTAGAGGATTTTGCTCCCTCAGAGGAATATAAATCATTTTGGGGCAGGAGACAAAGGTCACATTCAAACAACATTTAGTCCATTAGTGGTTTGAATAAAGATACATTTCTGATTGTTTGATTTCAACTCCAATATGAGAACACGGATCCAACACAACAACCACTGTAAACACTTACAGACCATCACACTGTTTATATTAGTTATTGGCACAATACAGGAGGTGCTGACGCATTCGATACACGACCGCCAGTATGAACCTGAACAGTTGTATGGAGGAAGGACACTGCCCAGATTCTGTTAGCATTTAATATTAGAGTCGCGACCGCTGTCCTCAAGCTTCCAGGCTGCGGCCGCTGAGAAGCAACGTGGCTTCACATCAGGAAGGCAGCACAACATTCAGAAACAGGAATACATCAATAGTTCTAATGCACACAGAGCCGCCCCGTGTGCAGTGCAGTTAACACCGTCATGGTCCCGACACACAGACACACTAAAGGTTTCTGGTTTGTTCAGTTTGGAATGTTCCAGTGGAAGTTAGCTGTCAGTAGAGTGAAATATGCAGAAGACAGATTGAACCGTAAATCTCCTCTTTAAAGAGACACAGAGACGCGATCTGATGACGGCGAGAGACGGAGGAGACGACACGTCGTATCAGAGTCTCAGGAGTGTGTCAGTGTTGTTGACTGTAGTGATTATAGTTTGTTACACAATTGAATATTTAAATGCCTTTAAATTAATACTGAAGGAGGAACTCAAACAGAACCCGATGCCTGCATGGACGGCAGTGTTTCCCTTACTGACCTGATCAAGACAACCTTAACGTGGGGGAGCTCCCAGCGAGTGTTTGGGATAAACTATATCCGGTTGACACGCAGGACGGAGGAGGACCGTTGGAAGAACTGGATCCACCTGAGCCTGTTGGCCTGTGGAGCCGTGAACATGTCCGGAGGGAAACTGACGTACGGCACGAGAACATGAACGGAATCTTCTCTAACAACTCGTGTAAACACCGTCATCACTTCAAGTAAGGTCAATGGGAGAGATCACTGCAGTCCATGGATCATCATCTGATGTTCTGGAGCTCCGGCAGAGGATCCGGCGGGATGTTTGCTTTTCACAACAAAAAAGGAAATAACTAATAATCAGAGAAATAAAACAAAAACAACTCAGGAAGATGAAAACGGTGAAAGGTTTCAGTTCAAAAGCACACAGAGTGTAAACTACTTCAGGAAACAGAAGGAACCCTGTTGATGGAGCTTAGGAAGGGTGGAGGAGAACTATCGGTTCCCGTCCACCTTAAGAGTGATGGAAGTGTTAATTCAACACAGACACACACCCGGAACACGGACGATATCAGACCTGCGTCAAACAGTGTTTCAGCTTTAGGCTGGCAGATGGTTTGTAGTAATGCCGAGCATGTCACAGGGAAAGAAGTATTCAAGTATTAAAATGCCCCAAAAACTCCACCAAGCGGTCACAAAGAAGCCCCGAAACGGAGGACAGAAAGTATCGGAAACACTATGAGATCAGGTCTGGTACGAAGAGGAGGGTTAACTATGGTGAGCTCTCCCTAAGACACGACATGTACAATCTGGATCCTCCTCACATCCCAAACATCTGGAGGAGACCACCTTAGCGGAAGAAGGCCAGTTTCTCTTTGAGCCACTCCTCCGTGAGGTCCTCCGTGTTTCTGATCTCAAACACCTGGACAACAACACAACACAGGAGGTTTCATGTAAAACACATCCAGCTGATTGAACGATGCCCTCGCAGGTCGTTCACACACACATGTACGGTGAATGAGATGAGCCGGGTTCACTCACCTTGGTCAGCTGGACCGTGTGCACCAGTTGGTTTTTGCTTCCTGCGTACATCATCTGCAGCTCCGGTTTGCAACCTGCCGAACACACCGAGACATTTACAGAAGGTCCAGAACGGTACGGCGAACATCACGCATCATTACAGATGTTCTTACCCGCTGGACTGGAGAAGATGAAGCAGAGAGGATAAGACACACGTCCGTCGTCATGCAGGTACTTATAACTGTAGACGATGAATGTGTCTGGTGCTAAGGACATTTAACATCCACCGAAAACTGCTAATGTATCCAGAGAGCTCCAACACTCCACCCGTCCATCATCTACCACTCAATCTGCACCACAACTTCATGAGTTGTGATTAGTCAAGTCAACACACACACACACACACACAACTGTTGAAGGATATCTGGGCTGTCTCTCAGGCAGCTCCTCCTTCAGATCATCAGGAGAAATGTCCTGAAACAACACAGATCAGTGAGGAGCCACGTCTGATACCTCGACGTCAGTCAGCCATCAAACCAGACGTGATCACATTCTGATAACGAGTCTTTCTTTACCTCGTGTTCTTCGTCAAGAATAACAATCTGCTTTTCTGGGTCGATCTTCACTGTGGGGACGAACAAGACAACAACATTAGAGAAACGTTAACGTGTGATAGAGGTTCTGTGGCAGCAGGGGGGGGATGGGGGGGCAATCGACCTCGGATCAGGTTGAACCTGTGACCCCTTAAAAGTCTGATGCTTTGTCCAACATGAAAACAAACAGCAGGGTTCTTATGTTATTTATGTTTTAGATTACGAGCTGACTTATTTAAATGGTTTCCAGTCGGCGATCGCAGCACGCAAACACACGACTAATCCAATTCACCGGCCGTGACATCGCGATCCAGAGATGATTTCATCTGTTGGATCCTCAAACTGATGCAGCTGCTCTGTTTGATGTTTAGTTCACGGCAGGTTGGGCCGACCGTTTACTGACAACATGTCTGCAGAACACCAGGAACACGCTGGGAGCTCATTAAAGGACCAGTTCCACATCATGTTTGGGTTTGAGTTGATTGAAAGGATTGACGCCACGCTCTCGTCTCTACTGTAAATATTTAGTTTAGGTCACAGACCTGATTCGAGGGGAAACAGCTCACCTGTCCGAGGGCGATACAATCAGCATCCTGTAACCCGAACCCTGACAGCACAAGGAGAGCTGCTCCCCTAGTTCCAGTCTTTAAGCTAAGCTTCAGATGAAATGGACAAATGAATATAGTGTTGATCTTCTCAGCTACGTCTCTGCAATTACGAGCGATTCAATTACACTTATAAAAACATGCCAATTTATTAGGTACACCCAGATAAAGCTATTACAGTATAAAACTAAAGGCTGCAATGAAGCAGCTCCCTTCAGGAGCATTATGGTTCACTGAGTCCGTTTAAGAGGTTATAATTCATTTTAAGTGAATATTCTGTCCACATTTCATTTCAGAGCGATGCTGTAGTGAAGCAGTGATGTGGAGCAGCTGTTGGTGCAGGCTGGGTTTGGTGAAATGTTCCTTTATATGTCAGCTGGCAGAAAGTCAGTCAGCCGTCACACGGCGGCCTCGAGCCTCTGAAATCTGTTTCTGCACAGGAAACGTTGAAGCTTTTCCTGAATTCATTTTAATGTGAAAGTTGATTCAGGATTTAAAAGAGGCGACGTGTGTCGTCCCCCCTTTCGTTGGACCCAGCGGGACGCTGGGACCAATCTTACTGGCTTTGAGTGTTAATGGTTCGCTGCATCAAGTGTTGGCTTACGGCTTAAGCTTCACTGAGGCAGGACGCATTTCAGAAGGTGACCTAATTCTGGAAACTGTCAAGGATTTTGAGGCGACATGAAAACAATTCGGAGTGTAAAACTGACAGTAATGAGTCTCCGTAAAAAGACCCACGGAATAGTTAAGTGATTTAGCTTAATGTGTTTACTCACTGACGATGGCGGCGTTACTGGTCTCCTTACGGAAACGGAACTCTCGCAGCTTTTTAACCAGATCTTCATCCACATCACACACCACCAGTGACTCACTCTAATGAGAAGACAGAAACAACAACATGAAATAACATGATGAGGTTTACTAGCAATGTTAAACTGCACAATTCTATACAGTTAAACACCCCAAACATTGACTTTCAGGTTTAATGATATAAAAGGAACTAACGTGTGTGAGTAAAAGAGGTTGAAGTAGGACTTCAGTCCTTCATCAAAAATCATAATTAAAGTAGAAATAATTGATTAAATGGATTCAATTTTTTGATTTAAACATTAAAAATACTTTCGCTGCAGTAAAACATCCACAGTGACTAATATAGTACCAGCAGTGTGTAAATAATAAGAAGTGTTATTTGATTCATGGATTATGTAGTTTTCAATTAAAAACTAATCTCCGGCCTATATTTGCTGAGAGTATCTGTATATGGAGGCCAGCTGCTGAGGCAGACTGAGGTTTTAATACATGCTATTGCTCTGCTGTAAAGCCATGAGGTGGTTTTCTGTGCAGTGCATGCATCCTGCAGGAATTCAACCTGAAACAAGATCGAGGGAAGATTGTGAGTCTGTCACGTCCACGTTACATAACTCCACCACAAAGACAAACTCCTTAAGAGACTCTGAATTCTATAATTACACCTTCCTGAACAGATGGCTGCTGGGAGTCAGGATTTCTCTGAGCTTAGAGGAAGATCTTCAGAGATTAGGAGGAGCAGGGGTGTCTGGGGCTGATAAGAGAGCTGAATACTGAGATTGGAGGGGAAAGAGTGATGAACATGAGTGACATGAGGAGCCTACAGGTTCGCTGCAGGGTGAGACTCCAGCTGCTGACAGCCAGCTCACCGGAAGGGAGAGGTAGCTAACTTATATGAAGCTACGTGGACGTGTCTCAGACCGTAAACACCTCTCTAATACAGAGTTGAGCTGTCATGACAGGCAGTCAAAAAAGAGAAACACCGTTCATAACGAGAAAGCAGCGGGCTAGTGGAGAGACAGACGTGTTGAAACACATCTCTTCAAAACCGCTGTGTCAAGCTTCCCGCAGATACAGGAAGCTCGCTAAGCTTGCCTTCAAAATAAGACTGTGAATTTAGAGAAGCCCGGCAACAAATATATTACTGAGATACGTGGCAAGATTACACATGTAGAAGTGCAGACAGTTGTTTAAAATAGTTTTCAAGTAAATGTGAACAAGTACAGGCTCTGAAGCTACTCAAACTAAAGAAATATAGCCAAATTCTGGTGATCACAAAAGAAGGTTTGCCAAATGTAATGATGTAATATTTCAATGTGCAAGTAAACACTACAAGCTTTTGCTGAAAAGCATATTTATCTTTATTTCTTCTACTGAAGCTCTTTGAAACAAACATGTCTTTGTCGAAGAAAAAAGAAAAGGAAAATGTTAATATTTGTACGCTTTGCTCGCTCACGCTTGTTTTATTTTGAAAACCATAGCGGGAAGACGAATAACTCTATTCTTCGGGACTTGATACTGAAACAACGAACGGGTGGAACTCAAGCTAGGTTAGCAGGCTAACGATAGCCAGTCTGCGACCGTACTTTTTTTCTCAATAGTCACAGGAAGTTCACATTTGTTACGAACACACTACATGAAAACAAACAAGAAGACGACAGCTCCCTCTCAAGCAGCCCCGAAAACTTACCATTGTTGCAGAGTTAGAAATCTCCTGAAGCTGTAGCGACTGCTGTGAATGGCAGGGACGCGTTCAATGTTTTTTGTTTTTTTCACTTCTCGTCATCTTGTGACTGGTATGACCAATCCCAAACAAGCCCCCCCTCCCCAAAAAAAAAAAAAAGTTAGCCGTACATCTGTCATCACTGCTGCCGAATTTACTGATAATACATAAAACACAGTCGTTCAATATTTAACAGCTGTACAATGGAAATAGCTTTTATTTATCCACTCTTTATCTTTTCACGTGACTAGTTGAATATAAACTTTATTATACTCTATTTCTTTATGCTCTTCCTGTCTTTATGTTGATTATTAGCACCAATATACCAAAAACAAATTCCAATTCTGATTCTGATTACTAACACTAAACTAGGTAAGTGGAAGACTACAAAAGAACAAAATAGTATATAATAAAATAATAATACATTAAATATAATTATAATAATTGGTCAAACCATCCTGAACTCTTATACACTCATCCATTATATTTACATTTAAAGGATACATTATACTACTCAAAGGAATGTAATGATTTAAATATAATTGAATAACACAATTGGTGAATCTGTTTCTAAATTCTGAATGGATTTCGGTAGTTTCAAAATAACCTGTGAGAAACTTTTATACTAATGTTTCAACTCACAATGCATTTGTCTTCTGTTTAAAAATGTAAAGTATCCATCATTACAAACCATGAAATGACAAATAATAATCTATAAGAGTTTCTAAATGTTTCTCAGAATTCAAAGTTACCTCAGAAATCTGAGTTAAGCGTCAGAATTCTGAATTCGGAGAGACCAACTCGGAATTCCGAGTTTAGAGTCTGAATTCAAAATGTAATCTCTTAATTCGGAGAAAAGAATTCTGAATTCAAGGTAGTAATTCTATCGAGCACACACCCTGGAATTCTAACGTCATTTGACGTCAGACTACCGTTGGATTCCAAAGTCAATCTGATACTATGTAAAATGATGACAATGGGAATTTACGTGTCGAATGGGATATAACACGGTCTATAATTTGTATGTGCTGCTCATATTACATTTACGATACATTTTTAAAAAGTTTGTTTACGAGGAGAGAGAGAGAGAGAGAGAGTGAGCGAGAGAGAGAGGAACGCGCCCACCCTTGTGCATACGTCATCAGTTAGACGTGTGCGCGCTTCCTTTTCAAGAGTTAGCTTGTAGTTCTAATTCAGCCCCGGTAGGCTAAATTAGCTGGCTAACAGGCGTCCACAGCTGGATAAATCATCACTCTTACCCACTGTCAGCCACTTGAGAGGAGTTCTTCATCGGGCGAGGTTGCATGAAATGTTATCTTACGCTGCTTACTTTCTTTTGACACCGTGGAGCTAAATTATACAAGGAAGCTAACCATTTAGACGCTTATTAACAGTTAGCTTCTGTTAGCTTGGTCGGCTGTCAGCTGAGTTCAATAGTTAACTTGATATTTTTATAAGTATTTACCCTCCAATATGCAGCTAAAGTCGGTGTACCACCTGTATAGCTTGTCGTAATAATATGTCAGTTAGGTCAAGGTTTTTCGAGTCTGTCCTAGTTGATTTTGTTGATCACTAGTGTAGATAGGAAACATTTACTCTGCTATTACTCAGAGTCTCTGTGAGACATACCTTCCTGGTTGTCGTAACAACATAATAAACTAATTTAACTTGTGTCTCGTTTTGTCTTAGATCATGGCAGATTTCTCGGTGAGTTGAACATTTCTACACTTTCCATTATTTAATTATGTTTTGGTTTTGGTTTTTGGTTAATGTTTGTCTTATTGTAGAAGTAATTTTCCCCTTCTCGTCTATCGTAGCTGTCAGATGCCTTAGGAGATGACAGCCCGAGCAAGGCTAAAAAAATAGGAAACACAAACCCATCAGCCCCCGCCAGCAACCCCCCAGCACCTTCAAACCCAGGATGGCCCGGTTCAGCCCCCGGAGCTCCAACACAGCCCTCTGCTCCGTGTGACTTCGCTGGTGGATCATCTGGCCCAGGTGCACCAGGGCAGTTCCCATTCCCCTCTGGTCCTGGAGCACCAGGGCAATATCCAGGTCCACCTTCAGCACCTGGTAATTTCCCACCCGGTCCTGGGATACCTGGACAATATCCTCTGGCACCAGGAGCTCCTGGGCAGTTCCCCTCTGGTCCCGGAGCTCCTGGGCAGTTCCCTGGGCAGTTTCCACCAGAAGGTGCCCCAGGACAGCTACCCGGAGGCCCAGTTCCTTACCCAACTGGACCATTTCCCTCAGGCCCCGGAGCTCCGTCTGGGCCTTATCCAAATGTGCCTTTCCCAGGGAGTCAACCAGGAGGAGGTAATGAGATGTACGGACCAGGCGGTTTCCCCCCTCCAGCTGGTCCAGGTTGTTTCCCCGCCTTCCCTGCTGGCGCCTTTCCCCCAATACCCCCTGGAGCATGGGGACCGGTTGCAGGTGGAGGCTTCCCTCCGGCCCCTGGCCCTTTTGCTCCTGGTCCTGGACCAATGGGTCCGTATGATGGCCAGGGAGGAATGATGGTGAGTTTACAAATTAAGTTGTGGGCATTTTAAGCTTGGGGCATTTGGCTAATGAGTGTTTTCTCTGATGCGCATTGAAGCTTCTTGGTGTGGCACTCTTCAATGGCAAATCATTTCCAGCTTAATACATCTAACCTGTGCTTGTGGCTGAAAATACATCTACTCTACTTACTCTACACAGACATGAAACTCTGCTCTATAATATTCAACTTCCCTGTCCACCTCATACTGCAGCTGGTTTGGGGGTTTACTGAAGGGTGCTGACTATTAAATATTCTTATGTTCGACTCTGCTGGGGCACAAAGCAAATCATGAAGCAGAAATTTTATTTTTTAAAACCTAAATATAGTTATCAAAAATGTATTCTTGTCTTTCAGCCCCCCAGATATTATCCACCAAATTATTGAAAGCAATGAACTCAACTTTTCAGTCGGACAAGGACGTCACTTCCAGAATCAACATATGGTTTGATTACTGCCGAGACTGAAGGCTGTACACAGTATAAAGTTAGAGTTTGTGATCCATCTGCCTGAGGAATGTAACTTTTTCACTAAGTGCAACAGTGTGATTTAATGTACACACTGTAATCGAATTGTGTTCACTATATTAAGACACTTATTTTCTGATAAAATCACAGTTTGATTACGATCTGTATCACCTGTCACTTTTGTAAATTCTTCTAATTAAATGTCTTGTTTGAGTTTGTGCAGTGGCTTCCTGTGTGTTTCAGCAATGTTAAAGGTCCAGACTTCTTTTTACTTCTGTGATTTCCTTTGTGCAATCACTGCGTGAGTCTCTGCCTATTTTTGTTGAACTAAACAAAAGATATTGACTCATTGGCCTATTGGAGAAGGAATGTGGGCAAACCTTAAGGTGTTGATAAAAAAAATCTATTTTATGACCTGAAGCCCAAAGCTGTTATCATGTTCACACTTTGAGGGATTAAATGTGAACATTTCCACGACCGCCACAGGCAAATTACAAACAGGGTAAAACTATTTGCATTTTTCTTTATTTGGCTAATCAATAATAAAATAAAAATCCACTTCAAAATAGAGCAGAGGAAATGTATTGTCATCTGATTAAATGTACTCATCTCTTGCAGATGGTGCCGTATGATCTTCCCCTTCATGCTGGAATCATGCCACGTCTTTTACTCACAATAGTTGCGGAGCCTGTTCCTGGTGCGGACAGGTACGAACAGCAGTGATTGATGCTTCTGTCCGTCCTAATCCACATCATGGTCCAGTTTAGCACACAGTGTTACACATTTCACTTACACTCGTTAAAATACAGTTAGTGAAAGTTCATGAGTTGATGCTTTTGTTTTGCAGAATGAAAACTCCTTTATTAACTGGACAGTGGAATATTGATTGGTTGTGATAACAGCAGCGCTCAGTCCTCTTGGTCTCTTATTCCTGCAGGTTCCATATCGACCTCATCAAAGGTCCCGATGTCGTCTTTCATTTCAACCCTCGATTTAATGAGCAAACAATTGTCAGAAACTCCAACTTGAGAGGATGTTGGGGGCCGGAGGAGAGGGAAGGAGGATTCCCCTTTGTTCAGGGCCAGCGTTTTGAGGTAAAGTGTCACAATGTAATGATGAAGTTGTGTCTCTGGAAAAATTGAATGTATAATATATAAAAGAGTCTTTGGATTCCCAAACATAAAACGGGTCAATCACACAAGTCAGGTATCATGCCGACACTTCTGAGGACAGTTAGTACAAGAACATCGTCTCCCTGGTTTTAATTTCTCTCATTGGCAATCTGATGTTTCACATATAAAAGAATGAATTAAGACATTTAAAGAGATGTCTCTAAGTTAAATATGAAAGACCTTCAAAGTAGTGTAATGTGGTGCTTTGACTTCACTGAAACTGGAAAGCTGTGACTAATATAGCCCATAATCATTGACTTCTCCTGATTCAAAGTACTAGACCAGAGAGTACCAACTCCCAGTCGAGTGAATATCCTGAAACCGTTTCAGCCCCATGCGACTGTGTGGGGCATTTTAACATCAGATAAGTGACTTGAAGAACTTTGTTCCAAGTTTTCAGTTGACCATGGAGGGCGTGGGAAGGGGGTGTGTCCTTTCACAAGACAACTGAGTCATGCAAGAGGTGGAACATGGGTGTCACTCATATTGGTTAAGAAATATGGGTCATGGGTCCATACTGGTGCCTCATTATACACAAGACCTGGACCCACAGCTGCAGTTTGAGTACTAATCCGTGTCACATCGTCACCAGATCTGATGTATATTCTGCTAACGCCACTGAAAATGGTCTCTGGTCACATAGCAGTTTTGCAGTGGAGATTCAACATGTTGGACTGTTTCTTTATTTATAGTTTACTGTTCCGTTACCTCAGATATTCCCTTTGTATCATGAGATGTTAATTTATCATCACTGAATTCTGTTTTCGATGTCCCTGCAGCTGAAGATCCTCGTGGAGGACGACATGTTCAAAGTGGCGGTGGACGGCAACCATCTGCTGGAGTACGAGCACAGAGTCGGCGGACTGGAGGAAGTGACCCTGCTGCGAGTGGTCGGAGATGTCATCCTCCACAGCGCAGCCCCGAGCATGATCTGATTCTCCCCCGAGCTACTGAAACCACACGCAGTGCAGGAGATTTCAGTCAAACTGTATTTGATGGAGTTTGCAATGCACAATAGTCAGCAATGTGCAATCTTTACCCGCCTGGCACTTTTTTTTTTTAATTTATCTCAGAACAGATGGCACATGAAACCAGGTCTGCACAATATAATCCTTTTCTTCTTTCTGCAGGATGACGTGTCATAGCCACTCACAATCCAATATATTTTCTGACATAACTATCTAAGTAGTGAAAGAGTAACTGAAACCGATGTTTTAAGGAAAATACAAGTTTATACTTAATGAAATGATTGTTGAACAGGTTGGAAATTGTGTCCAAAACCTTTTGTAGAATTCCACTAGTATTCTGTCTTTCGTTTACAGTACAGATTTGTTTCTCATACTAACTTTTCAATCAAAATCTTGATACGTCTTTTTAATGCATGAAAGCATGATGCTGAAAACCATCTCGATCTCCCTCTTATTCTTATTTCAGTGCTTTGACACCCAAGGACCCACTGGCCTGTCGGCCAAGGATGACATTTCTTAAAATTCCTTTATACAATTCTGTCTTCAGTATTAAACCCCCCGTGCTCTCTGAGGGTCCCGCCGTGTTTTTATTACATATGAATTCATGTTGGAGTCAAATCTGATCGACGCTCACATTAAAGTAACAATGTTGGGAAGGGGAGGGATAAGGTCTCTGATTTGTTGCCAAAGATCACAGTGGCACAGTATTTTGAGATGGTGTGCTTATTAATAAAGTGGCAGAAAAAACAATAAATGACTGAGAATAAGTTTTGTTTTATAATATGGTACACTTCACAGCTACAAACATGTCTATCATGGTCTGCATCTGTACTTGGCATATTACAAAAATAAAATGGATATAATAGATGCTACTCTGCTGAACGCATACAGACACAATAACACATCAAAAATTTGAAATCTGTTGATTCATATTTACATAAATTGATAGTGAAACTTGTCCATCTAATAGGAAAAGATCTTTGCTTATTTGCTACTTCAATGAAACAAATTTCAAAAAAATAAAAATCAATTTCTTTAGAATAAATCATTAACTCCAATTAAATTATATGAATTGTGATTTTATATGTGATTTTATATTCTATGATTAAAAACGTACAATATGTTTTTTAAAATACAAATAAACGACATAAAACGGCAGCATTTATACAACGTAGAAACGCAGTCATTGAGTAGTCAATAACTGAAACAGGTCAAAGTAAAAGTAACAATTACAATAAAACAAACATAAGTAAAAAATAGTACAGCACTATCAAAACGACAGCTTATAATTTTATAATAATTTACAATTTAAAATGTGATCTCTCATAATGAAATAATTTAGTTGTACAAATAAAAATCAGTTTTAATATTTCTCTTTGCTGTAGTTCAAAGGTCAGCATGCAGTTCCGCTTCACTCCATCGGGGGGCAGCACAACCACAAACTTTAACAGTGCCGACGGAGGCAAATCGAAACTCCTCAATGAGTTCACTTTCGAGATAAATAGTTTGCCCCCCCCCCTCTCTGGAGACTTATTTTAATCGTTTTGACAAAATGAACGGCTCCCTGCACTCCTCACCCAACGTGGTGGTCGTAAACCTCAGGCGAGGACCAACAGGTAAGAATAGAGGACGACTCGGTGGGCAGCTAGGAGGGCAGACGCCGCAAGCTAGTTAGCTAACGTAGCAGCGGCAAAGATCAGCGCTGTCAAGCTAAAGGCTAATATTGCTAATAAAAATGAGCATCAAATGTGTTGCTGGGTAGTTGCGAGCACACGAATGAGGTTGTGGAAGCTCAGGCCAAGCGTTCAATTCCAGTCTTATTCCAACATACGAGGATTAATACACTTTAACGATGTCTAAAAATGTTTAAAGTAACGTTACTGCTCGGCCTGTCAGTTTCTGCATTGAAGCCTGCAGACAGTCAGTCAACTATGTATTTATTTATTTATATATTTATTTATTCTCCTTCATGGGAGTCGTTGCAGGGAAATGTATGTAATATTTAGTGCTTCTATGAGTAATTTTACAACCAGTATTCTGCTGGACTGAGACCTCTTGTACTTTGATCCATTAAGATTCATGTGTTGTGATTGAATCAGCAACTTCTGCCCAGCTAAACAATTTGCTGTGGTTACATTAATATTTAAAATAAAATAGAATAAAAAGAACTGCCTCTGGTGCTTTTTGAATATATTTCCAATTTTCCTTTTGCAGGCTTGGGCTTCAATATAGTCGGGGGTGTGGACCAGCAGTATGTGGTGAATGACAGTGGCATTTATGTGTCCAAAATAAAAGGAGATGGAGCTGCAGCACTGGATGGGAGACTTCAAGAGGGGGACAAGATCCTGGCGGTAATACCTGTTGATATGATTTGGAGAGTGTAGTGGACGGTGTTTGTCAGCATCACAGAGACTTCACACATCTAGTTTCTCAATATTCTCAATATGCCCACACACACCAGTAACCTGGGATGTGTTCCTGACATACTGGCCAAAATCTCTGGATCAGACATTAGGAAGAACTGTATATGTACTGCGTCACAGTCTCTTGTAAGGTTAACCCGAAATCTATGAATTGATGTGTTAATCAAACTTACTGGCATCATAATTCTCCTATACAGAGGACAGATGTTGTAATACAAGCAGCCTTAACTTTGATTGATTGTCTATTCCAGAATTATTTTTAGTAAATAAATAAATAGAATAATATAAACATGTAAATAAAATCATTTCTAACATAAGTGCCCCCCCGCCTCCCTGAGTAATCGATCAATGATTTCATTACATGTGGCTTGTGTAGATCAATGGAGTGAAGCTTGAGGATCACACACACCAAGCTGCAGTGGATCAGTTCAGGACAGCAGGGGAGGACGTGGAGCTGTGTGTTCTGAAGAAGGTAAGAGACTTTAAAAGCTTTTCTTCTTGAGGGTTTTACAGGTTTTATCTTCATTTAAATTGTCAACAGTTTGGATTAGGATTGGGATTGACTTCTATGAGTTGGGTTTGTATACGTTACATCATGTGTTGATATCAAACATTTGACCTGCGTGTGTGCGAGACTGATAAGATCCGGTGTTAATTGCCTCCGTCAGTCGGGAAGGATTAAATAGCAAAAAAAAAATACCATGGCTCTGAAAAATGTGAATTTTTCACTGTTTTCTGTAACTTGATAGAAAAAAAGATTAGCTGATGATGAGAACTAGAAGTACTAGACCTCCGCTAAGATCTCATACTTCCTGAAACTTTAATGAAAATATCCATCTCTTTCCTCCCCGGCCTGATCACAACCCCTCCAGCTACTTTAATGAAACAAATTTAACCAATGTATGGCTCTGAGTAGATCCATTGAATCTGGAAGTGTTTTTAATATTAGAATCTGTTATAACAGTTCAGATGTAGGTCCGAAATACAAAAACAACCAAGCGGCGAGGTGGTTTTAACGTGCACAGGATTATACATGCGAGAAGATGATTATGTTGCAGAGTTGATGAGGGTTAGATGAGTGTGTGTCTACTGAGAGCAGTGCTTGTCGGAGAGTCTGACTGCTGCAGGAAGGAAGGACATGCGGTATCTCTCCTGAGCACATTGCGGGTGAAGCAGCCTGCCACTGAACAGAGCTGCCCCGGGCTGTCAGCCTCCATCAGAGATGATACCTTAGCCATTGTTCTCCATTGTTCTACCACCTAGACGAGGTCGAGGGGGGCCTCCCAGGATAGAGATATCCTTCTTAACCAGCTTGCCACAGCAGATCACACCATAGAGGATAGGTGATGGCACCACAGAGGGTTGAGTTGTCCCTCCAGTCCAGTATAATGGCCAGGTGAACACACGGGCACTTGTAGGAAGAAGTTTTAAGCTGGAGTAACCTCCCTGAGGGTCTGAGAGCAGGCAGGCACATGGTGCAGAAACAGATCCAGGCTGAGCTGTGAAGACCTGGCTGGGCTGAGATTTGGCCGTGCCATGGTATTGCTGAGGTAACAGAACGTAATGGAAGCATCTGGGAGAAATATCCGGGTATAAACACAGAGAGACTCACAAGAAGCAGCAGGAAGGGGAAACAACAGAAGACAGAATGTAATCTGGGCTGTTTTAAAGATGTGATTTAAACATATTTGAGAGTTGAAATGAACTATGAATATTCAATGCTTATGTTTGTTATTCCCTCATCTGTGTCTTGCAGCTGCCCCACCAGAACGGACCAGGCTCCCTTTCAGCGTCTCTGTGGATCCTCGCGGCTGTAGCGGGAGCCGCCGCCATGTTTGCATTCATTTACATGCGTCCCCTTAGGAAACGCTTTTAACAGCACAGATATCGTCTGTATATTATTTTATAATCAAAAAAACTTTGCTTACGGCCGAAGACGCGAAGAGGGAACACACCTTATTTTTTTTGATTAGTAGGTGTTGGTGTCACTGAGGAGTTTCTCCAAGTTCATGTGTATAAAGTGATTAATGGCTTCTTGACACCTTTCCTATGCAAAAGGACGCTCTCTTACCACAGAGCTCTTTATATAACTTTAACGGTGGGGCGATTAAGAATGTACATATGACATTCCTGCTGCTGGACTGAGCTGCTCGGGCAGAGACAAACGGCTGCCCACACACAGAGGATGTGTGCAGAATATTATTCAAACCTTGAGTCGGACATTTACGAGCTCAAAGACGGAGTTGTGTTCAGGACGTCTGCACCCCCGTCACTGAATGGCAGATCTGTCTGAGGGGCAGCCTGGGAAGAACTCGCTGTACTTTCTCAGTTTTCAAAATAAATGCGACCCGGGTTGATTTTCATTTTGCAGCGTTGTTCAGGATCATGGGGAGGAAGGGCATCCCGCTGAGCCCCGGGTGATAAATTATAAATGGTAATGGCCTTTCTGTTCCAACTAATGGTGGTTCTTGTTGCTCCTTATCATGATCAAAGTGAAAATCACCCCTCTGTCCGTTGATACCTTCAATTAAAAGATAACGCGGATGATATTCATCTTTTTATTAAGTCAACAAATCCAATAGAAAGCCCAAAAGTGCGTCGGTGCATGTCTGAACACTTCGTGCCTCTCGTAACCTTGATTTGTAGCGAAGGAGGAAACTTGTACGGAAATATACGTCATCTTCAAAAAGGACTCTTTCGCCACATACGCAGGTAATACTTAGATAGCCAAATGATTTGTGTTATTTCTGGGCTTTTGATTGGATTATTTGACAATAATATAAACACAGAATATCACTCGCCTTGTTCTTTAATACACTTCAGAGTCACCGAGTAGTTTTACTTCACTTTATTACGGGTTTGTAATAAAGTGTCATGATGTTGATCTATATTGGACAAATTGTTCTGATATGTCGTGTGGCAGCAAGCCGCCTCTCCATGCTCACGTGCAGCTCAGCCTCTCTGAGAGATGCTGTCATATTTGTGTTGTGTGTCACAACCACCTCTTCACTGTTCACTGTAATTTTTGCATTGAGTGATGTTTCGTGGGTTTAAAACAGTAAAGATTTCATTATGTGAGAAGCAGCAGTGTGGTACTGGGAATCAGCTCGAACCAGTTCACTGACAGAGGAGAAAGAAAGGCGTTTAAGAGACAGGATGCTGCCAACGAGTTAGAATGTTTATTTTGCACTAGACACAATCATGCAGCTCCTCCAGTAACGCTACAGAGCAGATGAATAAGTGAATTGTGTGAGTGTGTTTGTCCACATTTGTCAGTCTGCAGCGCATCTATCATGTAATTGTCTCTGACTGAATGTGGTTCTGTTGTCTAGCTACATTTCGTGTCGCTCTGCTGTGTGGGATTGTGAATATGTGCAGTGTGCCAGGAAAATTAAATAGAAGCATTATAAATTATGTGTTTGACATCCAAGCACCGATTAAAATGATGATGGATTCCCTGTTTCTAACTTTTTCTTTACATTTCTTATGTCAAGAGAGGAAAAAGAATATTATAATATAATAATCTTTAGAGTGTGATACAGACATTACAATATAGTTAAAAGTTCTGAATGATTAACCCTCCTGTTCTGGTCCACATAGGGACTTCAAGCACTTAAAAGTGGGGTGTTTTACTTAAAAAACAGTTGTATGAGTTCAGGTCAATGAGAATCAAAGGCCCTAACTAGCAAATAAACGCTTGCTCAAGGCAGAAGTTTATAGTCAACATCTTTACTCAGCCTATTAGGTCAAAAGTGTGAGGTAAATAAAACAAGATAATCTAGGAAATCATTAGCCAATGAGTCCAAATTATGACCTCTTATATCGTATCTATAAAATATTACACTAACTATATTGATATCATGACAAAATGAACTAACTCAGCTTTGTTCCCAGTCAATTTAATAAAATTGACTGGGAACAAAGATCGCTTTCAATCAGTCAAGTTGACGGACGAATCCCAGAACACCGGATGTTGCCGGTTTACTTTCAAAATAAAACACCCTACCGAGAGGATTTCTGAATACAGTGAATCTTTGTAGCATAATTGAAGTTTAGAACAGTTTATTGAATTGATACCTAGTGATACATTGATTGTACACACGTTGACGCCTAGGATGAATCATTGCAGTTCTAATTGAATATATTATTTGAGCCTATTAGCTAACATTTGAAATAAAAAGGGGACAACTTAATATAACCAATTGCTTTCTAAGACCGTTAGTGTAGCAACCACTCAAAAAACAGTCCCAAAACAAATCCAGGAGCAAAACTGTGTGATTGTCTTGTAGAACCGGATTTGACGGTCGCGTGGACCCGTCGGTAGATGACGGAAGTGGAAGAGTCGTGTGTTCTGTAACAAAA
>CAAKHC010003681.1:514-20402 GCA_901007825.1 Macroramphosus scolopax | reverse complement strand
TTGTAGCATAATTGAAGTTTAGAACAGTTTATTGAATTGATACCTAGTGATACATTGATTGTACACACGTTGACGCCTAGGATGAATCATTGCAGTTCTAATTGAATATATTATTTGAGCTTATTAGCATATTAGATAACATTTGAAATAAAAAAAAGGGGACAACTTAATATAACCAATTGCTTTCTAAGACCGTTAGTGTAGCAACCACTCAAAAAACACTCCCAAAACAAATCCAGAAGAAAAAACTGTGATTGTCTTCTAGAAGCGGATTTGACGGTCGCGTGGACCCGTCGGTAGATGACGGAAGTGGAAGAGTCGTGTGTTCTGTAACAAAATGCGCTCCTGAACACCCACCAGCAGCTCAGCCTCTCATCAGCTGTTGGAGGATGCTGCCTCGCAGGCTGGTATGATGTAATCACTCTGTCCCAAACACAGAGACGAGAGGCTGCCTGAGCAGGACCATAACTCATCGGACGGGAGGATCTGATCTGCTTTCTGATTAATAACATTTAAAAGATTTTATCTGGTGGTTTGTCTTCGCGGTTCGGTTCTGTTGGAGGAGTCATGTCGCGACAGTTTGCGCCTCCCCTCCCCTCCCGACGACGAGGATGCTGGATGTGGGCCAGCAGTAGCAGCAGCAGCCGGGGATGCTGCTGCTGGTGAGCCGGACCCCCCATCAGCTTTAATTTACCACCATGGCTTCAGCGTCCACTCCCACGGCTGCTCCATCATCCCGCCTGTGAAAATGTCCCGCACTTCGCCTCCATCGTGCTCATCGGTCCGCACTAGCAGCGTCTTCGCCCGTGATGACAGGAGGGTGCCTGCCTCAGTCTCCGCTTCAACACTACTTGTAGGCCTTTTATTTCCTGCTCTGGCTCACATGACCACTTCTGATTTTACCTTTTGAGCTGTTTTAATTTTGAAACACACCTGCCAGCATCGATTTCCTGCACAGTAGATGTTCTTGGACTGGGAGATGCTGCACCAGATGACTGTACTATAGTGATCTTTAATAAGCTTGAGTTGCCCGGTTTCTTTGGATCATTTGCGGGTGTGTCGGTGCAGCTGTGCCCTGCGGGGGGAATGAGCAGCGTCCAGCCCTGCAGCAGAAGGCAGCCTCCTGCTGCTGCTGTCCACCGTGTGGCCCTGTGACTCCACCCGGGTGTGGAGGTGCTGACAACATTAAAACGAGGAGAGTGGACACGTTTGCCTTTCCAGCTCAGGTTTAAACCATGGCCAATGAACCAGTCATCCTTAACGTGTATGATATGGTAAGGGTGGAGCAAACTGCATTGACTTTATATTCACTTTTATTGATTCTTCTGTTTGTGACAGGATGTGATTGTACACGCCTGTTTGGAGGCACTTCAGGCAGCCTGTACAAATGTTGTGTTTTGAAATGTACAACAACCATTATTATGAAATCTCACACTCATGCATGAGACACTCAAAACACAAAGCCAGGAGCAGTTGTGGGACTTATTGCCCACTTGATATCTTCAAGCCATTTCACAGATGAAGACCTGAGGGGCCAGAAGGGACAGCTGCTCAAACAGCTCATTAGAGCGACGAAACAGGTCGTGCAGGGGTCTGTGGAGGATGGACAACCTGACCGTGAGGGCGTCACCAGGAAGTCACACCATATAAACACGAGAGGGAGGTTGATGGATCGATCGTGTGCAAAGTGTGACTGGTGGACGTGTCAGGTGGTGCATGATGTATCTGCACATGCAAGAGATCAGTGGGGAGACTGCACAGGTCGCTCCACGATGCAATTGTTAAAAGGGAAATCAGGTTTTCAAAAGGGCAACTTTCAAGTCTCACTTAAGTGGAATAATTTGTCTTGTAGATAGTTTCTTTCCAGGAAGCCAAGGCGTTGCTCTGGTTCCCAGCGTGAAGTGGCATAAAGCTGCAGAGCCATTAAGGTGCAGGTCACTGCAGAAACATCAGAAGACTTTGTTCACTCAAAGTAAATAGGGGGATATGCTTTTATTGTATCACTCCGAGCCCGGAAATGTGTTCTATTATTAATAGGATCCAGCTGGGGAAGCGTGGATAGCTCTTAACATGTTTCCTGGGGGGTGTCTAGGGGTGTGGGAGTGTCATTAAATCATCTCCGGACTGTCTGCAGTGAAGGGGGGACAGGGTGGCTCCAAATAACACAATCAGTGCTTGTGTTCGTGAACATTTCTCCTTCCGCAGTCCAGAAACCATCAGACCACAGACTCGATGTGTGAGGGGATGCATCTCGCAGTGGATCAGCCCTGTGTGATCTCCTTGTTTTCTGCCCAGTGCATGCTGGGAAGAATCTTAAATCAGAGTAAAGAGACAATAGCAAGCTGTGGAGTCAACATTAGAGGGACTAGACACCCCCCCCCCTGAATATTTTATATATTCTTGAAATATTTATTTCCAGGTAACTTATCTATGATAATTAACTTTAGTGATGGTTGACTAATTTGCAATAGTAGGTTGAATGTCACAGTACCACATGTATGTTTATTTTTAGAAGTCACAACTATGAGCGTCTCTCCTGTGCAACACTAGACTGTGCAACATAAAGCACTAATCCCAGATATAAAGTAATATTTAATGTTTGTGTTTAACCTTTTGACTTTTAAAGTAATCAGAAATGTAATAAATTATAATGATCCTCTTTATTTCCCTCTTTCTCTGCAGTACTGGATTAACGAATACACTTCCAATCTGGGTATTGGAGTCTTCCACTCAGGCATTGAGATTTATGGCCGAGGTAAGACACCGCCTCCTTCATGTCTGGGAACGACCCATTAGAGAGTTACAGAACATTCTCCGCACCACCGACTCATTTACACGACGGCTGTCACAGACACAGATGAAGACGAGTTTCGCAGATGGAATCTGGAATTATGCTCCTAAAACATGACCCCATTTCTCTGTGTTGAGTCACCCATGACTCACTCTTACTTTGTTTGTATGTGTGTGTGTGTGTATGTGTGTGTGTGCGTGTGTGTGTGTGTGTGTGCTTTGGAGAAAGTAGAAGCAGAAACCAGCGTGTAACTGGATCTCTGGGAGCTCCATTATGCTCATGTAGCCTGAAATATTGTGTGGTGCAACAATAAATAATGTCGAATGCCTGCAGCATATTTTTGCATAATGATCCCATGAATAGAATCATATTGGATTGCATCAGGGAAAAAACGTGACTCTAAGAAGTAGGAAACTGAAAATAAATCTAAATTTAATTCACTGAAATCTTTGCTGATGAGTGAGACCCACCACCACAGTGTTTGTGTTTCAGAAGAGTTCCACATTCCAGTTTTAAGAGGCTTGTACTTCACTTTTTAAACTTCTAGTTCTCTATTTAAAAGCCCAATATTCTTTTTTACCTCACTGCTTTTATAAGACAGCGACAGCGGTCAGTTGCACACAGAAGATAAATAAAAAAGTGTAGAATATATTGAATTATCAAACAGTATATAAAATAGATAACATTAGCCACAGATGACACACATGTTGTCAGTAATTAGAATAATAATAATAGTTTGACTCTGACATTCACCTTTTGTTTTGATACTTCAAGGTATGAAATGTAACGTCCCCATTAAGCTGTCCAATAAGATCTATCAATGTCCTATATTAGAGTTGTTTACTTATATTATCCAAAATGTTTCCAAAAAAAGTTCAAAACCAGAGAAATGTTATTTAAGATGCGTTTCGTGTGTTCGCCTGTGGGGGGCGCCAACTCCCGACACCTTCGCTAGTTTAATACAACTTCCAACACGCTCGTCAAGTTCTTCTTCGTGTCTAACAATAACATCAGCTACATCAGCCTCGAGGGTGGTGCACTCACCTAATGGTGAGTTAGCACGTCAACATTAGCTAACTAACTGAATATATCTCGGAAAAAAAGCTGAATACATCATGATTGATCGTGATTTCCACCTTAGTCGCATCAGATTCATCGGCTATAATGTTTGTTGAGTAATGAGGACAACAACTCCCATGATGCAACGCTACTTTCACAACGTCATCAAACTGTTTGTTGTTATTGTTTTGACTGAGGACGGAAACTACATTCTCTGCTTGTGGGGCTAATTTTACTGATAATACTTTGCGTTACAACTATACTTTCCCTATACTCTCCTTGATGCTTATTATTTATTAAACACAAGAATGTGTCAAAATGTATAAATTCAGAAGCTACATAACCAATCTTTTTAATGGCACTCTATTAAATGAGCTGCTGCAGTTGTTCATCACTGTATTCTTTTATACTGCAGTAAGTAAGGAGCAGAGAGGTCTGTGATTAGTCGCGCCTGATTATTTAAATACAGTGTGTTGATGATTAATTGCTTGTTTCTGTGTAATTACAGTTGTTTGGTGCTTTCATTCCAAACCTGTGTTTTGCATCTTTGTACCATGTAGAGTTTGCATACGGGGGCCATCCGTACCCTTTCAGTGGCATCTTTGAAATCAACCCTGGAAATGCGGCTGAACTGGGGGAGACATTCAAATTCAAGTGAGTTTAATGTACAATGCACTGCAATGTTGTTACTGTGATGTTAATGGCAGAGATCAGTGTGCTGATGTGTCTGTTTCTGCTTGTGAATAGGGAGGCCATCGTCATGGGCACCACAGACTTCACGGAGGAGGACATAGATAAGATCATGGAAGAGCTCGGTAAAGAGTTCAAGGGCAACGCCTACCACCTAATGCACAAGAACTGCAACCATTTCTCCTCCTCTCTGTCTGAGGTCAGTGGAGGAAACAAAATATCTTTTAAACTGTGAAAAATGCTACTTAAGTTATGTATGCAACTAAAAAGAGAGAGTGTTATTCTCAGCAAACTGCCACTTTAATTAAATCTATTTTATTCAGAAAACACGAACAATCAGATGTCACAAAATGCATTTTAAGAATGTAAACATCATTTTGAGTGCATTAGTCTTTAAAGTTTGAACAGTTTGAAGTGAAGTCTAGTTTTAATGTAACATTAGGTTACTTAGCTAAAACACGCGGAAGTTGTCGAGAGGAGAGAGACAACGTCGGCCTGACAAACCCGTCTGGGCCGCTTTGGCTTAAATGGAAATGAAGTTAGGACGATAGAAGACGATAGAAGCTCTGCAACACAATGAATGTGCAAAACCACCTCAGGCGACTCCCGACGGAGATAAAAGACCAAACAAACCTCCTGCTGAAAACCCCCGAGCAGACACTCGTGACAAAGCTTGAACTCTGATAAGGCCCAAAGGAGGACGGAGGTCTAAATCCATGTCAGCTTTTATTGAATTTATAGGTGGTTTCCTCTTAATCATGCCGTCACCTACAACATACCAGGATATTAATCCTACATACGTCTTCAAGAGGTTTAAATAAAAGAGTTATTTCACCGGATTAAAATGATATAAATCAACTATCAATCTATTTCCATTTTTAATGTGCATACAAACTAAAAGCAGATAATACAGCGACAAAAACATAATGGGATTTATTTTACTTTCTAAACGTCAGGAATGGGAATAAAGTCATTATTATGCCGCGGATGATCAGATATCTGGACTGTTTTTCAGTTGCTGTGCGGACGTGAAATCCCTCGTTGGGTCAACAGACTCGCCTACTTCAGCTCCTGCATCCCCTTCCTGCAGAGTTGCCTACCGAAGGAGTGGTTAACCCCAGCCGCCCTGCAGACCCACATCAGCCTCGGCCTCCACAAAGAGGAGCGGAACGAGTCGAGCGACGACGACCCCTCGTCACCGTCCGGCGGGGCCACTGGCTCCGGCTCCTCACACAGCTGTCGACACACGAGGGTGTAAACTGCAGGAACCACTGACCTCTGGACCCTCGTGCCACAGCTGGTGGCTCAAGTGGCCGATGGGCTCGAACAACCACCTGACCTCATGATGATTTCCTCTGAGTAAGGAGGCAGCAAAGCTGCCAGAGATCTCAGAACCCTGCGTGTCGTCTGTACACGGCCGGGCTAACAGGCAAACTTTCATTTCGGCGCTGAGCACTGAAGTGTGACTCCGACTCCACAGCAGACACGTGTGGATCTGAAGTTTGCAGCGTGATATCGTTTGTCCTTTTTCCATGAACTTTTAAACCTTTGTCAGCCTTGTTCCCTGCCTTCAGAGCTGCTTTTGTAGAATAGACACCCGGGTCTACTGATAGTGGCATTACCAAGAAATCACTGACCTGCTTCATTTCAACAAGTTCTCATTCTATCACCCCTCTGTGGCCTTCAGTTGATATCGTTGACTCTGCTCTTTTTGTTTGAAACTTTAGTTGTTTAAGTTGGCCATTTCACAGTGTTTTGGGGGGGTTGACTGTTTCATGAGTTCAAATGTATTACGTATGTCTTCCTTCTTTCCATTTTGTATCAGAGAAATGATCCAAAGCGACACAGTAAACTGGCTACCGGTCGCCAGCGTAACCGGCTCACAGACAGTTTTAACCAATTAAGGGCAAATACTGTTTCATTTAAATACTTGTAGTTCCTGCAGGCAGCTCCGTTATTATCAGTGAACATCTCGTAGAAACAAAAGTCTGCTACACTGACCCGGTGCAGTTGTTCTCTACGCTTTTATATACGAATGATCTTTATATTATAGCGGTGCGATAACTTCCAGGCCAGGAAAAGAAGTACATTGACGCCCTGAACATTCAAGGCACGTTTTTGTGTCTGGATGAGACGCAGCGGGCCGTCCATTAACTCCAATGTAAAGCCTGTCACATCCGGTTCACTCAGAGCGACTGCTTTGACGGGCACATTTGCTTTTGTGCCTAAACCTAACCAGACCTCAACCATTGCATTGATACATTATACAATATAACTAGTAGAAATGTGTTTGGAAGCTGTTGTAAACTTTCACTGTCACCGTTTACAGTCTCGACTTGTTGCAGTCGGTCGGCTCCATCCACCACTCCTTATCTGGAGTTTGTTACTATATAAACAAGATGCGAACGGGTTTACATTGGAGTTAGTTGACAGATGGCTGCTTGTCATGCAGATGTCAAAGGTTGCCTTGTTTGTCGGGTAAGGGGTCGAACCGGGTGCATCACTATTTGACTTTGTGGGATGAGAATGTTTGGGATTCCCCTTTAAATTACTGTTGTCGTTAAAAGATAGTCCAAAATTTGGAAAATGCAATGAATCGCTTTCCTGCCGAGAGGATTGATCCTGTACTCTCCTGTTTGGATATCAACCAGCTGCAGTTAGCTTAGCATAAGGACTGGAAACCGTCGGAGACAGCCAGCCTGGTGCCTGAAGCACATCTAAAGCTCACTAACTCTCATGTGATGTTTGTTTAATCTGCACAAAATGTGAAAAAGTTAAAAGAAACTAACTTTTTCTTGGCTGTTTACTGGTCCTGACCAACAAATAGTAGCTAGTTGTTTCTCCCCCCGTGTGTTTTCAGTCTTAATGCTACCTGGTTGTTGGCTGAAGCTTCATACAGACACGAGACGGATATCAATCTTCTCAACTAACTCAAAGAAAGTTTCCACCTATTCCTTTAAGACCATTTTCTTTATGTTCATCTAAAGGTTTGTTGCAATGACAAAATTGTACTCTCATTAATAGACAATGTGATGTCATAATTATTTATAATTATTGTGTCTCTAGCATTCATTTAGCATTTAGCATAAATGAATGTTCTCGTCTGATACTGATGGTGGTTATTATTAATACAATGCTGAAGACAAACATCGTCTCCTCATGAGTTTGAACTCTTATCAAGGCTTCTGTTATGCCAAAGCTCAGTGAACCTGCCACGTGATTTTATTTTATTGTCAACCTTCCTGTAGTAGTGTCTTCATGGACAGCTAACATTTCTCAGGAAGGAAATCTCACAACTTTAAATAGAGACAGACTTCTCACTCCTGTTCAACACCTTGATAAAGTGCAAATTAATCATCCAATTTGATTCTAAAATAAGCTATATCCTTATTTTGTATGTAATCTTACATACACCAAGTGTATTGTGTCCAGATCAGATTTGTGTTTTATTTGGAGCTGACATGGGGCTTTGCAGTGATCACTGTTCGATGCCCAAAAGTCTATGACACTTTCTACAGAGCAGAACAGACAGGTATTTTTTTCTATTGTACCGTGTGAACCAGGACCTTGTATTTCCCTTGGGATAAATAAAGTATCTACCTACCTACCTATTTCCTTTTCTTAACCCAAGTCAATTTCAAAAGTGATGATATAGTACTAGAATAAAGTGATGAAATAACAATGACATTTTTTTCCTTCTTTTCTTCTGCAGTTTAGAATATGGTTTCCTTTGTCAGAAAGTATGCCATATCTTTAACTTGTCTGTGTGATTGAATTGGGACTTTGTGGGCAATGCTGAGAGTATTTAAGTAGAAAAACTGAAATAAAAGATAAGATAACAAATAAAATGAAAAGGCAAATTAGTATAATAAGTACTAATAACCAATATATCTATAGGATATTTAGTTAATAGACAAATATCCACCAGTATGTTATGTATGTGTATATGCAATGGAAATTAAGTTGCCAGATCTGTTCTGTATCCGTATTTAAAATTCTCCGACTGGAGGAGTTACCGTTTATTTCGATGTGTTAAATTAGTACAACCGGTATAAGTAACGTTTTATCAACACGGGAGCAACCTGAACAGCTTCCGCTAATCAAGGCGATTGTTAACAAAGGAACTCAATGTCCAATCCCAACCTGGCAACAGAAAGCAACCAGCGTTTCCTTTTCGCTCTTCTTTAGAGTAACTCGCCATTTTGATTCAGTCGACTCGAGGCAAGCAGCAGGTAACAGCTAGCTAACCACCGACCGACACGACGTTTGAGAAGCTCTCAGGAAAACTGAGGTGAGTGTTTGGTGGATGCAAATGATAAATAATCGTAATAACTTTACTATTACAGAAATAAGTGTCAAAACGTGATTTGAAGTGACGGTGTTTTTATATTTTTTTTACACATGGTTGCTAGCTAACGGCTAACGTTAACTGAGATCGACGTCGAGGCGAGCTACAGCTAATATTACGAGGAACTGAACACAAGCAAGGCTAAAACTGTTTCTAACCAGTGCAAAATAATCCAACTGTAGCCTGCTATCAAACAACATAATAGCACTGCAGCTTCGTTTTCAACTATTTATCAACTGCAACGACGTCGTCGCAGTGAAGGATTAGCACGTTCACGGTGGGCCCAAAGATGGCCGACGTGTAGAATACAACGGCAAGGACTCGATGTGAAAAGAAATCATCGCCCAAAATAATACTGCACTATTGAACTAAACTCTTCAACTGGAAGCTTTGGTTTGACGAGCAGTCGAATTCTATAAATTAATGTAAATCTGCAGTATATGTTGCTGCAAAGGTCGTCCTATTTAAAAACGACGAGAGGCTCGATATCACAAACACCCTATTACTATACAGTTCAACTGCACTTAAAGGTGCAACAGCCTCTTAGGAAGGAATACAAATATATATTTTGCAGTGTTTTTGTGTGCATATTATATAAATATAAACGAGTAGTACATAAACCGTTAATGGAGTTTCATGTTTTGTAATCGTCGCATTGTTTTGCACAAATTAATTTGTTTGAAAGCTGGATCCGGTTCAACCGGAACCGGATTTATGTGGTTAGTATCCAGTTCAGGTTGACCAGCGGCACTGTTGAGTAGTCAAGCATTTCGCTTTAGACTTGGATGTTATCTGATTATAATCTGATCCTTTTCGCCACTAGATGGTTTCCCTGAGTGAGAATCCAACAAGTTCAGTAGGTTCTTAAATAGCATTTTCAAAAATCACTGAGGCAAACATGCATGGCCAGATATATTTAAATGTTAGGACTGCATTGCTGCTCACCATTGGGTCTGTTACTAATTAACTTTTTATGAGCATACTTGGAAATGTGTAAAACTGACATTATACATTTTTCCTCAGAAGTTGAGGTTTAAAGGTGAAAGTCTGACAAACATAACATATCAGTCCTCAATTTTTCATTTTGTGCATTTCCAATTCATCAGACAATGAGTCGCGTCTTCATTGGCCGGTTGAGCCCCCACGCTCGTGAGAGAGATGTGGAGAAGTTCTTCAAGGGATACGGACGGATCCGGGAAATCAACTTGAAGAATGGATTCGGCTTCGTGGTACGTGTGACAGAGCGCCCTGAGTGTTTTATGAGTTCTGATCCTGTCCTGCTCTTTGCTCAGTAAAATCACCATCATACTCCTTTCTCAGGAATTTGACGACCACAGAGATGCAGATGATGCAGTGTATGAGCTGAATGGCAAAGAACTGTGTAGTGAGAGGTGAGAATCTTAGAGGTGCTTATACTTACCGAATGTAATATTTTTTACGAACATAGTTTTGTTGGTGAACACAGATCTCACAACCCTAAAACGCACCATTGCTTAGTTAATGTTAATGAAATGATTGATATTATAACATATACTTCTTAGACAACAGTAACCTTATCATTTGTTGTTGTTCTATCTTTTTCTAAATTTGGACTCAATGTAGGGTCACCATAGAACATGCTCGCTCCAGAAGAGGAAGAGGTGGCGGAAGCAGCGGTGGTGGTGGTGGCGGCGGCGGCGGCGGAGGCGGCCCTGGAATGGGACGATTCAGCAGCTATCGTCAATCTCGCAGCAGTGGATCGAGGTATGACATAACGTGCGTGTAAGCGTCAAGTTTTAAAGTTTGAAAGACCAGATTGTTAGATATCCTTCATGGGTTTGAAGTTGTGCTTGGATGTAGGTACAATTACCACACTGCAGTGTAATGTTTATGTGAGGATTCACATTTAAAAATGACTTGGTTTTGAGTTCCTAGTCTTTCTTAAGTGGCTCATAATATGCAGCGGTGGTCAACTGAGCCATCATTTTTGTCCAGGCAGCCATTAACCCTGTGATCTCGATGCTTTGACTACCTCACTGTGAATGAATTCTTTCTTTTTTTAGCAGTAAATGTTTAATTGAAGACTCCTTTGTCATCTAAACAGGTATGGCCCTCCTGTGCGCACTGACCACAGACTCATTGTAGAGAACCTCTCTTCACGGATCAGCTGGCAGGTAAGAGATTATGAAGATTTTTAGTCGGTCAACATAACCTTTTTCAGTGATGTACAGCCCTTTTGTAATTACATTTTCTTTAATATAAGCAGCATTTATTTTATCGGTCCGGGTGAATTTATTTTTAGTCAGATTACATTTTCAGGAAAAACGTATGGGCTCAGTGGCTCAATGCAATAGAAAGCCCCTAGTCTCTTCTTTTTTTTTTAAAAAAATACCACCACTTTTTTTTTTCCCAGAGAAAGCACATTTTGCTGATAATGGGCTTTCTAACCAAAAACATGTAACTGTTTTTCAACAGCTGCTCTGATAATGGTTTCCTTGTATCAGAGGTAAAAATGCACACCCTCCATGGAGGTGTCAGAAGTGTGTAGCGCCCTCTCCTGGTTGTTTTTCTGAATAGTGTCCATTTGGTGCCTCTCCTTACACGCAGTTGCCGCCGGTCTAAAGTCTTGCCTGGGCCCCGTAGCGGGTGAAAGTGGTCTAGCGCAGGATACGGTAGCCTTAGGAGGTCCGTAGCCACAGTCTGGAGGTTCTGTGGGCTGGCATCCCCGACTGCTGTAACTCCCCTCAAATCTGCAGCCCCTACACTCTCCCATTTGGGTCTTTTTCTGTTGCTGATGGAGCTGGGGGGGGTGTTGAGTCGGGCGCACACCCTCCTCCTACTTGCTCTCTGGTGGTTCCTTACTTGTGGAGGCCGGATGCTGGGTCAAGGCCGGGTCGTTTCTCAAGGGCTTAACACTGCATTGGTTCCCATTTGCTATTTGGACAAGTGGCTCTAAGCTAATATCTTCCTGGGTATGGAATGGTAAGTAGCATAAAACTCATGTGATTGGGTTTATAGAGGGTTGGGTGGTAAAGGGGTGCACAATTACATTCTCAAATGAAACAGGAGCAACTACCTTTGGTAGGCTATATGATAGGTCTGTCACTTTTTCAAGAGTAAAATTAGAACTTGAATGAATTTGAACTCAACCCAGAGACCTTAATGTGACACAGTGAGCTGTGATTGTCACAAACATGTGGCCGGCAATGCCCATCTGTCGGTGGACAGTGTCGGTATAATCTTTTGTTTTTCCGTGTGTTGTCGTGCAGCTGCACTGTGTCTTGACTAGGCAGTCAGATGAGGTTGCTCCACTTATTTGCTTTTTCTGCCTCATCACTTGTGGCCAGCTAGCAAGTCGTTATTCAACGGTGACACAGTTCCTGAGGAGTCTCAGTGGAGTTTCCCCGATTTCGTATGTTAGATTAGTTATTGGAAATTCCAGCCTATTTCCATTCTTTAATCTATTTAAAGACAGACAACCTCAACTAGTCTGACTCTTTGGTAGATTGCAAAAGACTTGGAAGAACTCATCATCCAAATATTCAATAGGTACAACCCTTTAAAATAAAAAGTGACAGCCCTACTATATGGAGGAATCTCCTGATTAGATTTTCTTCATTTACCCTCAGTAAGATTGTCATCCAACCCCCAATGAACACACAGCTTTATCTCGCATATGCAGACACAATATTAACTTCTACATAAACAAAACATTCCGCTTTTACCTGAAATATATTAAAGCCCTTAATCCTGTGTTACCTGTGCACAATTGTCAGGTGTCTCACCAGGTTGAATCAGAAAGAAAAGTTAATTGTGAATTCATGGAACCAATTCATGGGATATAGACAGTTTGAGAAAGACAACACTTGTCCTGGATGCTCACAAAGCATTTTCAGTGGCTCTTTTGTTTACATGCCCTCCACTGAAACGGGTGTTTATCACACATACTGTTCTTTTGTGAAAGTCAGCATTAGATAACTCAAGTTTCTTGCTGCCTGCTCATTTCTCCCCCCTCCAGGTCTGAAAGGCTCTCACAGGCACCTGATATTTGATTGTGTTATTAATCCCAACACTGTGCTTTGAAACAGGACCTGAAAGACCTGATGAGAAAAGCAGGTGAAGTAACCTTTGTTGATGCTCACAGACCGAACAAAAATGAAGGGTGAGTTGCTCCTCTGTTTGTCAAACCACCCCCTCCCTCCTTGTTTGCATTTATTAGTATGAAATTCAACTAAAAGTTTCTTCTTCGACACAGGGTGGTGGAGTTTGCGTCCCGCAGTGATATGAAGAATGCCATTTCCAAGCTCGATGGGACAGAGTTGAATGGACGCAAGCTGAAGATCTTTGAGGATAGCAGAGGGTGAGTTTCATTACCAGTGTTAGAAAAAGTATCAACCGGAGCAAATTAGTTATTCTGAAAGTGACTCCACCAAATGCGCTCCAGGAATTGGATTTTCTGACGTAGTTGTAACGGTATGAAGATCAACTGATCCATTTGTCACTATGACTGCTGAACACGGCCGTGGCAGAAGTTTATAATGTCCAGTTCCTACAATAACTCCAGTTATATGTCAGCTCTTCAACTTGTCACTTAAATTTTTCATAGCATTGATAGCAGCTCCCCGGGGCCCAAATTCAACACACTTAAGAAACTCAACATCGTTTGAGAAAAGGGGGAAATCCCTTCTAAATTAAAACAGATAAACAGATAAACAGATAAATTCAGACCCTGACCACTGCAGTTTATAAATTGTCGTTTGATGGGTTGTTTATTATTGTTACACATGCTGCATACTTACACTGATTAAATCCTACAAATGATCTTTCTACAGCCGCAGCAAGAGCCGCTCCCGATCCCGGAGCTACTCCCGCTCCAAGAGTCGCTCCAGGAGCCGCAACCGCTCCAGAAGCCGCTCCAGGTCCCCCAGTCGCACCCCCGACAAGAAGTCCTCAGGAGGGGGGAAGGCTACAGCCAGATCCCCCTCCCGCTCCAAGTCTCGCTCAAAGTCTCGCTCAAAGTCTCGCTCCAAATCTCGGTCAAAGTCTCGTTCCAAATCTCGTTCAAAGTCCCGCTCTAAGTCTCGCTCTCGGTCCCGCTCCAGGTCTCGTTCACATTCACCTGCCCCTGCTCAGAACAACCTGTCTCGTTCGCGTTCCCGTTCTCGATCACGTTCCCGCTCCGCCTCAGTCAACAGTAAACACTGATAGGTCCACCTTTGGGCCGTCAGAGACTGTTAGCTGCTCAACATAGGCCTGTGTGGTGACGTGTTGTTTTTTTTTTCCAGTTTTTTTTTTTAAATGGAGGGTGGAATTGCCTCTCGTAATTAGAGAAACAAATTGTAATTTTTTTTTTGTAATTCTTAGTTTGGATGCGCTTCCACATACAAAATTGTTCTGGTTACTTCCCTCTTGCGAAAGCCCCACTCATATTAATTTGATAAAACACCAGACTGGCGTAACATTTGGATCCAGTGATGAGTGTCACAATGTCAAGCTGTTGGCCGTGTTGTGATTCCATCCACTCTGTTAAATGTCTTGAGTGTTCAGAGCAGGTCAAGGGAAAGTGAAGAGCAGTTTTTGTTGGGAAATAAAACTGCGTCTGCTTCTGATGAGACTCCCATTGATGGGTTCTACACATGTTGCATTCACTGCCCTGATATGAAAATATAAAAATGCAAACCTCTCAGTCAGTGATGTGTTTCAGCTGTCAAGTTGTACGACGTTGGCGTTAGTTTTAACTTGTTAAGCTTTTTTCTGTTAAACTGCTGCATCAGGAACTCGTGTGGTGTTTGTCCCTGCAGCCTTCGCCTGCAGGATGTTGAGCAACACACAAGTGTCTATTGCAGCAGGAACATATGTCTCCAAATCAGTTTATTGATTTGATATTAATAAAACAAACTCACTGCAAATTGCCATTTCTTTTCCTTTTTTTAGTGATATCTAGAAAGACTGTACTTTTTTTAATATTCTGCGAATGTGGATTGTGAGACTCATAAAATAACTTCTGTGCTAAAACTCAATAAACCTTTCACAAACAGCCTGACGGTCCTCAGTGGTTCTTTCTCAGAAATGGCTGTAACTCGGATGTATTGTGGCTTTTAATGAATTTTTGTTAAATCCTTTTACATTTTAAATATCCAGGACAGGCTGATGATCCCAAAGTGACACCAGTAATGAAGACTTTAAATGTGAGTTGTATCTTAGTTTTCCAAAAGGTGAAACCAGCTGCAAAAGGCAGAAGAGGTGAATCGCTTTGTCAAAGTAATATTTACAGATTAGCTTTCAGGGATTATGGTTGTGGCTTTTCCATCAGCTCATGCTAATCCTCAAAGTCCATGCCACATTGTCTCTGATAACCTTGGTGGTAAATGGTTAGTCTCACTAATATGTAGTTGAAGTAAAAATATGTACCTGCATACAAAATAAGAGATGATATTTATCACTTGTCCTGGAAAACAGAGCCGGTTAAGATTTGATTTGATCACCACATGGTGGCAGTGTCTCCTTGGTAGTACTGTGACATCCATCTGAATATTAGGAAAAACTGGGTTTTGCATAAGAAATATTAATGTTGATCATTATTAAAGTATAATTATTTAGAATACCAAACATGATTATGGTGCGGGGCAGAAATGGGTTGTCAACGTGGAAAGAAGTCCCCTTCAGTATGCGACCGTGAGACTTCAGGGTGCAGAGATGGTTACCGTGCCAACGTGAAATCACAGAAATATCAGAACCGACCCGACACAGCTGGATTGAAACGATCTGGACTTTGCTGCACCTGCCTGTGAAATCGTCAGAATGCAGAGTTTCAGACCTTCAATGACGTTCATCCTGGAGGAAAAGTATGAGGAGGGATTAGTGCCTTAGACGAGCCAGGTGAGGATGACTGGGCAGAGAGTAACTAATCCAACTTCCTGCCTTGACAGCAAATTGTTCACACCATTTTACATAATCTCTAACATTTTTGTTGAAATGATGAATGCTGGACTTTTTGCTTGTTCATATTCCAATCTACTAATAATACACATACATACTTTGGGTTTGCTGTGCTTTGTTAATGAATTTGCATTCGAGAGTAAAAAGACGTCCACGCATACTTACTTGGTTTTGATTGACGTCGCGGGGCGTTTTTCCCTGCTTGTCCCTGTCTTGCTGGTGTGGCACTAATCACCCCTCATAGCTTGGAGCAGCGTGGTGGGCACAACAAGCCCAGCGGTCGGTCGGTTCACTCCTGCGCGGTTCCCACTGCAGCTCCTCCCTGGCACGGGAGGACCACACCGACCTGTCCGGGCAACACGAACGGGGAAATGCGCTCTCCTCCGCGGTTCACATCGCACTGACGTGAGGGAGTGACGGCTCTAATACCCGGACGCTCATACAAGAAGATCCGCACCGGTCTGCTGTTTACAAATCCCCGGCTCGGTGTCGGACAGTCCCAACCCGCAGCCAGAACCATGGCGGAGAGAAGTGGCCGGTTGAGTTTCCCCGGGAGCGGGGCTCTCAACAGACCGGTCCCCATGAACCTGTTTGCAACATGGGAGATTGATGGATCTTCCCCGAACTGCATCCCGAGGTGAGCTGCACGCATGGCAGTGTCCGTTTGAACTTTAAGAGCCAATGTGACTTGTCATTTGTCCGACTGCTAACGTTCCAGCTGCTCGGTATCACCGTGCATCCCGGTGCATGCCCGGGCCCTGCACCGGGATACAGCTGTACATCTGCAGTGGGTTTCATGTGGTGGATGAAGAGATGGGCTTCTTGCAACATTTGGCAGCAACACATAAAAAACACCTCATAAGCAAATATCCTCCTGTTGGTGTTGAAACAGGCTAAAGGTGCAGTCTGCAGATCATCTTAAAGATACCCTGCTTTATGCCAGATCATTGTGCACCATGGAGAATCCCATGAGACCCCCAGAGACTGCAAACACCTGCTGCCAGTCTGTCATCCTCCACTTATAGGTCCAATGTGGATTAATAGAACGGCAATATGTGGACAAAATAATCCCATCTCAAGGTCCACATCTAAATTATTGATCGCATGGTGTTCATCATGGTGGTGTTGGCTCAACTGTCCTGAAAGTGGATCTAGTAACTGCAGGCTGGAACGCTGTAACGATTCCATCCATGAAAGAAGGACTGAGAATTACAGTGATATTCAATCTGTATTTAACAATAATATAAAATGATATAATAAAGCATCTTCCCATTTCTGAAACTGGAATTTGCAAATATTCTTTGTAAATGAAACAATTTGATGATCAAACATGCTGATCAACTTCCTGGTAATCAATTATGCAAAGACCCAAGGTGAAAAAGTTTTTACTTTGACAAGGATCCATTTTTTTAGTAGTATTGTTTTATCAATAATTAATTCCCAGCCGGGCTTTTATCCGTCGTCACAGTAAATACACATTTTATCACATTGTAGTCTTCCTGGTTTCAGCTCCTCTTCATGGAGAGCTGCTGTCAGACTCTGGTCAGAGGGAATGTTCATGTGAGGATGTGTCTGTGCTCCTCTGTGTCCCCTGAAGTTCGTCCCTTCAGCGGTGATGACATCATGTGGCTTTTAGCTGAAGTAAGACTTCATTCATTTACAGGAAAAGATGCTTTAGTGGACGTCTGTCAGCAACATGTTGTCGTATGAAGCTGCATGTTCTTCGGGCTGCTTGGAGTCGAGGTGCAGCGGTGCGTCGTCTGAAGTAAACCACCAATCGATGCAGTAATTTAAGATCGCTGTGGCTCTCTATCGACTGGTGTCTGTTAGAGTTCGGACAAAGCTCGTTAAATCAACCGTCTAATTCAGTCACAAGGCGTCGGAAGTCACTGACGGCCGGCCAGCTTCTTTTTAACTGCAGATCAGGCAGGAGCCTATTAGGCATTAATTGATGTTCATATTAACGGTGAATGGGGAGCAGTTATAAAGCCTATTACCTCTTTCACCCATGTGCACTCCCAGTCACACCCGGGCTGTGGAGGCTGCCTGCAAGGTGCTCACCTGCCCATCAGCAGCAGTTGGGGCCGACTGTCCTGCACAAGAACATATCTGTTAAACTAATGTGACTATAAATGTCAGTTTCCACGTCGAGCTGTTAGACGGACGTCTACATACTGACATCTGCTCCGAGCGCTTCACTCCCACGAGGTTCAAGGACGTGACCCACTCACCACACGGAACGCTGGAATTTTTATGTCGCCGCGTGCTGAAGAGTCTTATAATCTCGATGTTTTGCGCCATCAATCACAGAAAGCGAATCCAGAGACGACACAGCTTGTTGGAACAAGATCTCATCCTGAAAAATAATGATGTGTTATTATGTGTCAACGCTGCGTGAAGATTGATGTTAGGAAACATCGCGGCTTCGGGCTGAAGTTGTGAAACTCTCCAGCGTCCAATATTTGTTGGTCACATCCAGCTACTCTCAATATATTTATAAATCTCTGTTCTGTTTCCTGTTAACCTCTTATGTGCTCATCACCGCTCCGACACTCAAGCAACTTACTGTACGTCGTCAGGGACCGAGTGGAAGTCTTAATTTGAATCAGTACACTGGGTTCTTCTACTAATTTCATCAATTTATCCCGTAATTTCTTCATGCCTCCATAGATCTCACTCACATTGGTTAGCAGGTCTCCGAAGCCCAAGGCTATTAGGCCGGGAGGCTTAGAGAAGTGCTGCCTCGGCGCTGATCTCACGTTTCCTTGAGTCACTTCAGGACATGTGCTGCTCCACGCTGAGATGCCTAATAATCACCCCTCACAGACGAGGGAGGGACCTCGAGCACCGATCTTAAAGGGCGGTTGAATCGTAATTGCTGCGGTCTGGAAACCAGATGTTGGATTTGGACGCTTGCAACTCCGAGGTGCTTTAAAAACGATGTTTTGTGTGTGTTTTTCATGAGGCAGCGCAGAGAGTTTCTGAGGCTGTGGTCTGCTCCTGCTCGTGATGTCCGGCCAGGATACGTTAACCTGCAGCCGGACTGTGTGTCTGACAGCTTGAGTGTGACATGTTTTACTAAGTTTGAGGCTTCACTGATCTCCAAGTGTGCTCGGGTGTCTGAGTGTGTTCGGGTGTGTATTATATATACACGCTTCTTAAAGTGTCTATTAAGAGCCTCTTCAGCCCCGCGTGCAAAAATCAATCATACTGGCAATGTCACCTCCTGAGGCAGGGGGCTGTGTTTCATCTTGGTATTTCTGAAGTGGGCATGAGTTCTGCGAATTAGCCCACAGGCGTGAGGGTGAGTGCTGCCAGCGACGGGGCCGATCTCTGAGACAGAGCAGGAATTCAACGGGCCCTCGAGTGGCAGCTGGACCCAGTAGGCTGTCATATTTGGGCCTGTTGGAGGCGAGAGTGCTGAGATGTCGCTTTGAGCTGCAGTGAGACACTTGCTCTTTTGTCCCCGGCCTGCCTGGGATGCTCACACTGCGGGAATGTCGAGTAGGATGAATGAGAGGCAGTTAAAGCCTCTGATTGTTTAATGTTCTTGTTGCTCAGTGAAAGGCTACCGTCTTATTGAAGCACAAGCATGTGCTAATTAGCACTAAGTACAGCTGGGATGTAGTTTATCTGGTCATAAGTGATAGTTTGGGTCGACTGTGCAAAGTGAAACCCGTGTGTGTGTGTGTGTGTGTGTGGGGGGGGGTCAGTCAGTCAGTCAGGATTCATCCTCTGAGGATCATGAATGTCCAACAATCATCTGTCCCGCAGTGTTTAAGATGTTACAGTCTCCACAAAAAGATGTCTTTGTCACATTGATATACCTGCCATGTTTTTATTGTTAAGTGATGAGGCCTTATGTAAGATATCCAGCACCCAAACCCCCCCCCCCACACACACACACACCCCTCCATCCTGCTGATGCAGCGCGTCCTGGAGGACGGAGGGGGCAGGACAAGAAAGGGCAGTTGCCTCGTCATTACACACACACACACACACACGCACGCACACACGCACGCACACACACACACACACACACACAATAATAATTAATAAAACAATTCTGTTGTGTCAGAACA
>CAAKHC010003680.1:34337-55597 GCA_901007825.1 Macroramphosus scolopax | reverse complement strand
GGGGGGGGGGGGGGGGGGGGGGGGGTATGTGTTTATGTGTGTCTACGAGAGACAGACAGAGAAAGAGAGAAAAAAAGGAGGGTAGGATCTCCTACAGACAGGTGTTTTTCATCGTTCTGCTTCATGCTTGGCCCATCATCCTCATTAGAGGCACCTCACCCAGCCCTCATCAGGATTTCTCACACATCTTCTTTCTGGTGTATGCCCCAAGGCCTTTCGTAAGTCGCTTTCTGGCAGTCATTCACATTGCCTTTAAGCCAGCTGATACGATTCAGAGGCGAAAAAAAAAGAAAAAAAAAAGCAGCAGTATAAGTAGGATTTGCATCATATTACACATTAAACCAAAAACATCAAGGTAGACTTTGACTGTTTGGCTAACCTGGTGAGCTTAATGGTACGAAGCAGATCATCTGATTATCATACTGAGTCATTCCCCTGTAGGCTGTGAGCCTTTCACATAACCTTGTCTAATCACTGATCTCACACATCACAAGAGTCAAACTCCTCACATGAAATCAAAAGGCGGAAAACAGGCTGTGTCCTGAATTATATTAATGTTTTTGCTTCTTCTAGAACAAGGTTTTCTCTTCTTTTTGTTCCCTTCTCCGTCAGTCCTCCTTTCCTCTCGCATCCCTCCCTTACCCCCACCCCTCCGTGCTGCTGTGATAAGAAGACAAAAGATAAACAACCCCTCCAGCATCTGCCATTGATCGCTCCGGGGTAAAAGCTTAATGGCTTGGCTCAAAGTAATAACACTCCTGGAGTTCTCTCAGCTGATGGGAATGATAGATTCTCTCCCTTCAGTTGCACCTAGTTTTGTAACCAGAGTCTGTACATGGAAAAGGGGTGAAGGCAGGGGCACGATGATCAGGACAAATAATAAGCACATTTATAGAAATACTTAGGTCAACAACAGTAAACTCTCCTTCTTGAGGCAGGAAGTGTATTGTTGGCCTGCCCTCCGGGACTGAGGTGGTCGAGATGGTGCCCCAGAATTTTAGCCAGAATTTTTCTTGTTCTCTTCTCTTCGCTCTCTAATTTAATTTTCAATTTAACGTACCTGCTCTTGATTTCAACGACCCTGCTCTCTGCCGCCCGTGTGTGTATGCACCTGGACAAACAGTGTTCTGAAGACGCGACAATCAGCAGGATAATGGGAAACAGGATTTCAAGGTCACTTTTTAATGTAATACAATAAAGATGTGTGACGACTCGACACTGAAGATAAGCACAGCGTTTAAATCAGAAAACAATTCCCTGAGACGTACTTCTGGTGCTGTTATCGCATTAGAGAGAATGTTATGTGTCATACATCACAGGTTTCTCAGTCTTTTTCAATTTACTTTAAAAACAGATTTTATTGGAGCAATTTAGATGTTTTACAGCAGGTTCCCAATCTTTCCCAGGCCAAGAACCTCAAATAGCATCTTCTGGCTGGGCCACCCCCTTTTTGCAAGATGTCTTAATATATTCCCTTACTTTTAATATTGCAATTATAATTACATTTGTATGACAAATCACCAATTTTGCTTTGATATTGAGGTAGATGCATTAACAGCATCAGCACTGGCTAGCTAGATGCTAGCAAGCGAGCTAGCTGCCAAAATTCTAGGAACAGAACTGCTTTGTGGCAGGCGCAGACAGTTACCAGGGCAACACTGACAGTTTATGTGATGTGTGATGTCAGAAAAATGGACACGTTAAATATGATTCTGATATGTTATATATTATGATAGGTTCTACTTTATGATAATACACATAATAAAATAAATAAAATATATATATACATGTCGTCATGATTTTGAGTGAGCTTTTCCTACTTTTTGAGCCAAAGCTACATGTTCACTTCGACTTCTAATTTATATGTTGTGATGATTAGGACAGGAGAAAGAGGAGGGAAGGTCCCCTTTGTGTCCATGCGTTTAATGCCTCTAAATTTTTGAGTGGCTTGCGTCAACATTGGCTTTGACACTTTATAGAGCTTGGCCTTCCAAATTCTCCCATGAGACAGACCACTGCTGCTCCCCGTAGTCAACATCTGTTTTCCATTAATCCACGTGCGGTCCAGAGTTTGAACTGGACCAGTGGGTTCTTACAGGCCGAAGCTCCGATAGACTGGCACCACTCCTTTGCTCCAAAGCTCCGAGTCATTTAGAATCAATTAGAGGACGAATTAGCCATTCAGTCATTATCTCTTGGTGTCATCCTCTTACTAAAAATAACTATCTTTGAACTTTGGGTGACGTGATGAGAGCTGTCAGAGCTACCACAGCAAAAACTGTAACACTTTTCAATCTGCATTGAGAATTATATTTACAAGGTGTTCCTCCATTTAGGATTTAGGATTACTCTACCTCAATAATTAATGGGGGTTAAATGCCATGAGTATGTCGATGATGTGACAGTGAACAGAGACAAGGCCCCTCCGCTACTGTGGGAAAAGGAATGACCTCTGACCCCTGACCTCGCCGCTTTGGCTCTCTACAGTTGGCGGTCTCAGCGGCTCTGTGTGCCGCCTGATCACAAACACTCACCTTGGGCATGATGGATGATCAGGTCAGCCAGGTCAGCCCCTCTACAGAGTCCATCCGCTGAACTCGAGGAGGTGTGTTTATGTTGATGTGCATTTGTAGACTCATCGCAAAAATGAATACAGTAAAACTGTTATGTTTAAATAAGCAGTTTTCTTTCCCTATGTAATAAAAAAACGTACCGTGGATCTGCACTGAAAGCTTATATCTATAAGTATGATTGTATAATGTAACAAAAGAAGTTTTAGGCCCTTCACTACAACATCACGACCATTATTTGCCAGACATTTAGGGTTTGTGATTCATGGATACAAAACAGACAAGCTCCTTCCATCAAGTCTGGTCAAAATCATACAGATGGTTTCTGCGTAGTCCTGCTGACAATCAGATAGATGCAGGTGATAATATAACCTGCTAATCATTAATTGCAGTTCTACACAAACACCTGCTTTTATATTTATGTATACGTGGCAATAATCTAATGATAAATACATTATAGTATAACAGTAACAGGTACTGATACTAGTACTTGTATTTAAGTAACGGATCTCCATACCTTCGCCATCACTGGATATTGCTTAGCAACAAGGTCAGGCTGCTTCTTTTGTTGCATTTGAAGGATAGCTCCTAATGAGAGCCCTGTGTTGATTTAAAAAAGGTAAGCCAAAAAAAAAAGGTGGTATTATTCAATAAAACATGTTTGTGTGTGTGCCATTGTTGTGCTGGGTATTCAACTAATGGCCTTGAGTTCCTCCTGCAGAGTCGCAATGCGGTAGCTACATTCTCGTATGTGCATGGCTCGATGATGATATCTTCACTCTTAATCTTCAAAGTGAGTCTTGACACTCATGAAAATGTCTCACGGCATCAGCCCCTTCACCCTTCCTCCTCTGTTCCGTCATAAGCATACATTGCATATATATACATATGGGAGGTGGGGATGTTATATAAGTGTTCGGTGATAGATGGGAGCTCTGGCTAGCACATTGTATCCCTGAAATCAGCAGGAGGTGGCTTAAAGACACAGTGATACAGCTATAATAATGATGAGGAGTTCAAAGAGAGAAGCTCAGTCTCGGATAATAACGGGTGAACATTTTATTATGCTGCCTCACACTTTGTATGGTACATTTTCTTCAAACTGGTGTCCCATGCTGATTTAGGCTATGATTTTGCAGCTGCAGCCAGATAGAGACTTGATAGAAGTGTGATAAACACATTCGGATCACGAATGACACACTCATGTCGTCACCCATGGCTGCAGAGGTCATTGGAGAGCTTGATTGCAACTGCAAGGAAAAAACACGATGCCACAGAAACTCACAATGCTCACAGAGGAACCCACATCTATCATGATGGACGTAAGATTACGTAGAAGGCTGCTGAATAGGAGTATTCCTTTTGTTCTTCCTCCAGGGAAAGTCACACAGTCAAGAAGAGATGCAGATGAATTGGTTTAATTCCATGTGGAGAGGATTTTACTCGACCCTTTAACAAACTCTTATTGATGGCTTCCTGTCATAGCCATCATACATGATTCTGCTCAAATTATATTTTAGTTATATGTTTTAATTCAATTTTATAAAAGCCTTTCAGAGAACATTCTGGCTCATAAAATCAAAGACAAACTTCCCTGGTCCTTGTGTTGTCACTGGAGTTAATTATAAGACTAGTCTGCTTTCTGTTTGGAGGAGAGACATCCGGCCAAGATTGTTGAGATAAAAGAGGAGCAGGCAAACAAGAAAGAAAGGCAAGCACGGATGTTATTTCTCTTCAACGTGAAGAACACCAGAGACAATCAAATCACCTAAGTGAAGCCAGAATTGAAGGATGGAGAAATTAAGACAAGTGCAATGCACATTTGTAGAGGATCATAATACTGACTGGACAGGTTGGAAAGGCAACAAGTCCTCCATCCCAAACGACTTCATCCCATCCCAACCTTTGTTCAGACCCTCCGATACAACAAGAATCCTGCATGACCAATGAGGATCATTCCTTTGTGCAGATGTAACAAATCAATGCTGAAAAATAATGATGTTTTGTGAAGTATATAAATAAGTAACTTCATTTATTTATCACCTTTTAATAGCTTAAATATGCTGATAAAGACTTAAACACTGATAGTTAATGGAACAGAAAATCATAATGATTGCTGAGGTATATATAAGTAGACAAAAATCACCACACACTTTTGGGAACTCTCGGATTCACACATGTGTCTGCCCATGCTTAAGCACCAGGTGAATAATACGCAGTTCAAGAGGTCTGACTTGGATCAAAGGTCACATATTGAGTCTGTGCAGCAGCAACGTTCATCTATGGCACCTTTGAAGAGAGATCGTACATCAGAGTGAGAAGTCTTGCGTGTCAAACGAAGACCTTGTGTAACAAGGACCATCCTTCCTTTGTGTGTGTGTGTGTGTGTGTGTGGCGTGCGTGTGTGTGTGTGTGTGTGTGTGAATTTAAAGCAGTGTGCCAATGGCTTGTGTTGAAAAGCAGACTGATGTTAGCAGCTAACATTTACAGCTAACATTAGCAGCTAATGTTAACAGCTAATGTTAACAGCTAACATTAGTTGCTAATGTTAACAGCTAACATTATCCGCTAACTCTTGTGATACAAGTGTGTCGATGTTGTTCAACAACTATTTAAATGCCCATTAAAATAGTTTACATTGCTTAGTCATATAAAGCTATCATATCACTGTTAAAGCAAATGGTGAACCAACACTGTGAGCCGATTTACAGACTCTTGTTACAAGTGAAATAGAGTATGTGAATATTGTCTCTAGTGGACAGCTCATGTTGTTTATCCTCAATAAGCACCATGCCAATGAATGCAGCTTGAATGATTGTAGCACACACACACATACCCACACACACACATATGCACAGGTGCACATTTTTACTTAATTAAACTGATTATGTAGCGCTAATGTTCGATGTTAATGTTACCAATTAATAGTCTGCTGGTACAGCTACAACTACTCCGTTCAACAGTTGCCTTTGTGCAACACATCAAGAATCTCTGACGTCCCCTGGTGAGACACAGCAGTAATGATGGAGTTAAGATAGCTTCCTTCACCAGCCTATATTTAGCCTGTTTGATCTATGACACTTGTTTCCAGGTGTCCAGGTTCCCACCAGTCTCTGATGGATGAGCCACAGGTTCAGTGACTGCCTCCCCCTCATCCACAGTTGACTCTACCCCTCTTCAGGACCTTTCCTCATAATCCCTATGTCTCATTCTCCTCCACCCATCTCTCTTTTATGCTCCTCTTCATTCCCCCTGGCTGTTCTCTATCTCTCTTCCCGCTCGGTCCCTCCCTCTGAGTGACTTTGTGGATTTTTGCATCTCCGTTACGTAACGGCACTCAAGGGACGAGGGCACTTCAATCAATACTTCAAACAGGCCAGCCCCCAAGGACTCGCTCCAAATGCCACGTGACGACATGAGAGGATGAATTTGAGGAAGAAGAGGGTGGACAGCCTCAAAATACCTACTGTTACCACCAGTGCCCAGACTGAGGGACTCACGATGTGGAAGAAAGAGAGCAGTGATGACAGAGATGAGAGTCCACTGGAGATAGGAACACATTTCAGGGAAAGGAAGAACAACAGACAGATACAAACACAAATCCAACGTGATTCATTTCTCCGACATAAAAGCCAGACGAATAAATAGAAATAGAATTATAAATACTGTGACTTCAGAGGGGTAGTGCAACTCTAATAAATATATTCTATATATATTCTATATATAATAATAATAATAATAATAATAATAACATATGATAATGATTGTCAAGTAATCCAAATTCCTACTACTCCATTGAGCCTGAGCAAGCATCCTAGTAACCAGCCCTTCAGCTGAGCCGTGCTCTGTGATTCCACCCCGCAGGAAGGTGACGGCTCTTGGCTCCATAAATCTCCCACTGCTGCCCAGTTGCTATTTCAAGCCTCCATGGCCACAGAGACCCAACTGTAATTGCGCATTTCTCTTTGTATGAGTCTATATTTATCTAAGCCATAGTGAAGGCACAGTGTGTCCTCCACTCAGGGTTAATCAAGTGAATCAAACAATGCGAGTGATAGTGTGCAGAGGAGGGAGATCAATTTTTAAAGGCAGTCTCATTAATCCATAGAGTTATTACACTAATATGTTTGAATGTTATTTATTACACCAATGCAGGGAGAGGTCATTTGTGCTTTAGTGTAAATGTCAAGTTAGTTATATGATAACAAATCACTGGTGCAGTCAACCCGAGGAAAGGGGAGGAGTTTACATGTGCACGTACATGGATGTGAGGCGAGTATGTGTGGGGCATCACAAAGTCTATATGAAGAATAGAATTAGCAACAGCAACAATTCGGGGCACTTTCTGTGATAAATGATGTAGGTTTCATTGCAGGTTTTTGCTTTGAGGATCTTCGGGTTTATATTTAGGAAACGACAAGCCAGTGTCACTTTCTGTTCTTTGGGAACATCGTGTTTCTGATTCTGAACTTCTTGTTTTGTCTCTCGACAGGATTTGTAAAGCGGTTGTGTCCCGAATGTTCTGCATCACCCTGACAGAGGAGGTGTGCATTACTAGAACAGTAGTGCACTGGGTCACACACACATGTATACATGAAGCCGTGTGTGTGTGCACGCATCTGTTTTCCACCAGGGTACATCAATGCCTTCATAGGAGTGTGAATACAGCTGTGAGGCCAGCAGAAGCAACTTTGGTAATATTAATTTGTATTGATTTTATTCAGATTCTAAGATTTTCCTAACGTTGAAGGAGCAAATTGATAATATGCAGATAATATGAAGAAACTTTTTAGCCTAAACTTTTTCGCATTTTTAAGGTGTTTAAATGTATTATAAGTATTTTATATTCTATTCTTTTATAAACTGATTATACTCTGTATATTAAGGTCCATGTCATGTATAACATTGAGTAATGAGCAGGAGTCCTGTCTCTCATGCTGCTGGTCTAATTTATAACATGATATATTCAAACATTGTTATCAAACTGCACCTGTGCACTTCCACTATTAATACAATGTGTATTCAATCAAAATAAAGCCAAACTAACTGGGGGACGGGATTTGTTTCGGTCTGCATTGGGGCCCATGGCTCATTTTTGTTCCAGGTATTGTTGGTTAATCCCTGGGGAAAACAAAATAAAGTACACATTCAGATTAAATGTGCATGTAGCTGTTGTCCTTACTCCCAATTTATTATTTGTTTCTTTTGTCCTTGTTTTTGTGAGATTTGGTGATTCTGTTTAACCGAAACATCATCCAATGGTTTATGAAATGCTGTAACTGACTTGTTTTCTCTTCCAATATCTCCATCGGACATTGTTTCATGGCACAACATGTAATCTGTGACTAGATGAAAGTCCGAGTCTTGCACGACGGCACATCTATTTACAGTGATTCTTAAAGTCTACTGACGTTATATTTTCATTTTAAACATAATCATAACGCAACCACTTAATTTCTTTTATATCCATTCATGCAAAAGTAAGAGGTGCACTGAGAGATTCTATGTACTCAGTTGTTCATACACATCACCGTAGGGTTCAACCAGGGCCAAAGATAAACTTGCCTCAACTCTGATTCATGAATAACTCAGAGTGAGATTTTTCCCAGAAATAGAACCTTTAAAAGCTTTTGCTTTTGGAGCAAAATAACAGTAACCACTGCAGGATGACATTTGCAGCGCTGCTGATGGAAGGACGTTATCTCACGTCCATGAACACCTCCATGTGGTCAATTAGTGACTCAGTGCTGAAGGTTCCAGGTTGTTTGTCACAGCAGTAGAAGAGTGCTAGTGGGCGACAATGATTGGAGGAGTGAGTGATGGCTTGTTCAAGGTTTTTTACATGTATAGTTCTAAATGTCTTTAAATCTGTAGCTAATATACACTAAAGACTGAGGATGATTGGAATAGTTGATTATCTTCAGGCGACGAGTCAAAGTGGGCCCAGATGGGACCCCTTACAGATGCAGAGCCAGTTCCATCGACGCCCTACGTGTCCGAGCCCAGAACAGTCTGTAATGGGCTCTTGATGATCTCCATACAGGGTCCGTCTGGGTGGAGTGCAGCAACATGCAGGCCTGCTCAAGTCTGTCTGACAAACCAGCCAATAGCTTGGCATTAATAAAGTTAATGACATGAGTTGAATTTAACTGTTACACCACAATCCTGTTAGTTCACAACAGTGTAATAATATTTCCACAACACATACTGTACATGTATAAATAGACATTGTTAGAATTAAAATCATTTCAGCTTACTTCTCGTACTGCAGGTGCCTCCGCCATCAGTGTGTGAATGTGTGAGAGAATGGAAGTGTGAAACGAGACTGAAATGCCCTTTTCGTACCATTAAGTAAGAAAGCTGCTATTTAAATATACCTCATCTACCACTTTCTTTTGCATAACTCAAGACAAACTGTGAAATAAAAAATACACCTAAATACAACATTTTCTCACTTGTTTAACTCTCTATTATGAACGGATGTTATGAGCCAGGGCGCACGCTTGTTTGTGAACTTAACGGAACTTTACGTATCTATCGTGTCTATCATCAGTGCATATCGTCAAGGCCAAGTGCTGACATACAACATGTATGTGGTGGACCAGTGTGACGAACGGCACTTGGCTGTCATATCACAACCCGGTCGGATCCCTCTGCCAGGATGGACACTACATCACCGCAACATCGATTCTCCACATGAGTCCTCGTTCCTGTTTTTGTTTTTGTAGGACAGTTTCAGTAATAAACTTAAGGGAGACTGAAGAACCTGGAAAAGAAAATATGGTACCAACAACATGGTCGAGAACTCCTTTAACATCTGTGCAAATACAGGGGATGGCTGGGCGGAGCCTCTGAGGTTTGTTCCTCCTGCTTGGGCGGTTTACCCAAAACTGTCAAAATGCTACAACGGAAGCAGAAAGTATGGAGCGGAATGTTGCTCCTATTGTTTGTAGAAGTTTCTCCCACCTCACATCTATACCTGCTTTTAAGAGGCACAGAATTCTCCCTTCAGAACAGACACACACTTTCCCCTGCAGGTTTCAACATTCAAAACAATGACACATCTTCTATTAAGATCAGGCTGAGACAAGATGATGGTTTTTGTCAGGAAAAATGATCAAAATCTCTTATCAATGTTAAATTGAGCTATGCTATAATTAGGAGAAAAAAGGCTGAACAATGAGGTGTTATATTTAATTCTCCGTGTTTCTGATGATATCCATGAGATAACAATACAACCAGTGATACTGGATTACATGTCCCATTGTTACGTCCCGATCGTCTGAAGGCAATCAGAACCAGACTATATATACTGTATCAAAAACAAGGTCTGATATCTTGAAAATCTTAAGGATTATAGCTTTTAAGGAGTAATTAAAAGAAAAACGTTTTACAATAATAAAAATGAAGATTAAAGTCTACTATTTATATAACCTTGTGAATTGAATGTGAATTAATCCCATATAAGCTGGTGTTCTCTAAGTCCATCCACTTTAAACTGGTGTCACCAGAGGCCAAGGCCACTAACACTATGTTCCACCGCTGGTCACATCTTATTTTATCTTTTCCAATTTGGATACAATCACATTTGTGAAATCAGCTTGCGCCTATTTCCGCAACTTTGTGAGAAGTAGCATTTGGTGGTAGTTTGTGCAGCAGCTGTGCAGCCCTGAGGCGATACAGTCAACACCGGCATGTCACATGGACACTGGGAGATGATTCCTGAAAAGGCCAACATACAACATGTCAGTAATGTCACTGCAGTGTCCTAAAGATGCCGGAGAAATCTTTAAGAATGTACATTGGAAATGGAACCAGAGTGATATCACCAAAAAAAAACACATTTTCATGTGACTGTTTTACGGTCAGTGCTGTGTTGTGCACCTCTCGGGCTCTTCCTCATCCGTCTCCCCTCATCATTGTCACATTGACTCAGATCATTGGCTCAGAGGCTGATCAATCACAGTCAGGGCTGACCTCTATGCATGCCATCCATCATGGCTGATTGCGAGGTGTTTGTGATCGCCTCCTCAGTGCCATACGGCCACGTTCAAGCACTCAGAAGCAGAGCAATTAATTCCTAGAATTCATTTCATTTGGAGCAGGACTATTAGTATAATGATGGTAAACATTGCTAATCCCCCGTTGTGATTCGTTCCGGTATTAGAAATGCAGAGTTGATCCATTGATCTTTTCTCAGGGGCTTAGGAGAGTGTGTGACAGAATGTTGAATTTATTTTGGGAACCACGAGGCATTTTAAGTTGACTGTTGTGCATGATCATTTTTTTTAAACTGCTTCTAAGTCTTCTAACTTGGGTTTACAGGATTTAACCGCCTGCATGATGGTGAGACGACGGTCAATTCTTACTCAAAAACATGACTCTTTACTCATAGCTTTGTTATGATATGGACAAGACTGTCATCCCCCAACCTGATCTGCATTGTTTACATGTTGCCAGCACACGTGTGTGATATTACAGTGTAATCAGGTTTTCCTGTGTTAGTGCTGTGTGGTTAATTGTCACAGCCGACGCTCAAAGAGCTGAGGGAGCAGGCTAAACTGTTTGCCTGCATTCGATCCCAGTTCGTTTAGCCGGGGGACTGAAGCTCTTTATTATGAATGAGGCGCCTCATTGATGTGCCTCAAAGTCAGGGGCTCATTAGAACTAAATACTGAGTGCTGGCTGTAGTTGCATCTTGATGACTCCTGCAGCTAGTACACTTGCACTCTCTCCTAACGCCATCACTTTGTAGTGGTGTCAGCCGTCTGACTGACAGATCCGCTTCAAATAGACAACACTGAATTTTGCATGCATATATGACGGTCGTTAAGATTGGAAATGTATAGATACAGCATCAAACGTCTGTTGTGCACAAACAAATGTAACCTTTATTCATTAGCTTTCAGCTGTAAATTGCATTTTCTGATTGCTCTATGAAAGGACTCAGTGTTTGCTGTTATATCTGAGCTGTGTGTGCACAAATGGAGAATATCCCTCCAGACCGCAGTGTGTACAGTATTAGCCAAATGAATATTGTTGCAGACACCCAGGCTGCATCATTAGGCTCATAGCAACTCAAATCCATTTTTACAGCGCACATAAAGCAGGTTCCCGTAGAAAACCTCACAAAAAAGCTTTAATTACCGTTGAGCAGCTCAGATCAATGGTCAGCGAGGAGACTGTGCACCCCGAACTAATCAGATGCAGTGTTACCACTGAGTGCAATTTGCTACCTTTTCCACACAAGCACTGTTACGTAATCACTCTGCTGTAACAATTTGACAGGAATAACACTGCCAGTAATACTTCACTTTCAAATGAGTGCTACGAAGCACAAAAGGTAGCTACTCATCGCTTTGATTTGAATAATATCGCATAATATGCATAGAAACTAGACACAGATGCTTTGTCTGTGGTAATGAAATTGACAAAAAAGAACGAATTGAAGTCAGTTCACTGCTTCCCTTCAATTGGTCCGTTCATTCCTGTCTGTTAATCATGATACAAACATACGAGGAGGCGTGCGTGCGCACGTGCGTGCAAGCATGATTGAGTGTGTGTGTGTGTGAGCGAGAGAGAGAGAGAGAGAGAGAGAGAGAGAGAGAGAGAGAGAGAGAGAGAGAGAGAGAGAGCGTGTTTATGCTGATGAAAAGAGAGTACAAGCACACGGCTCCCCTGGGTGGTTTTAACATGTTTATATGACTATGCCAATGTTCTTGTTTCTCCTTCAATTGACTTATTGATCCGCTCTTAATTATGTAACTATTTCAGTTTAAAAATAGACCGGCACCACAGTCAATGCGCTCCGTCATTAGCTGCTGGTACAGTCAACCCGGGTCCGGCCATCCATACCACGGGGATTAGAGCCACCTAAACTGGATTATCACCAGTTTTAGGTTCCGTCACTCTCTCATCCACTCTGAGATTAATAGAACATTTAAGTCAAATTCAATATGGGATGGCTTAAAACACATGAAATCTAATTCTGTTCCACATTTATCCATCACTGTGCAATGACGTACGTAAATCTATTCCAGTGTGAGTGTCTTGTCTCAGCTTGTCCGCCAGTGGTTTGTTCTGTGCCAACCTTCTTTTGTCATTATGCATTGTAACGGCAGGTAGATTGAGCCAAGCATGTGATGTGTGATTACACACCTAGTTAACGGAGGGGAAGACTGGAGAAAGGAGTAACCATCAAGAGAGAGAGGACATCAGTTCCCAGAATCCCCTGAGACATCGCACTTATTAAGTCTTACAGCATTTTTTCATTTTATTTAACCCAACAGAAAACATACGTGAAAAAGACTTCATGTTGATGCAGTATTGTAGACTTGCTAAATACAGAACTGTGTATGTTCATGTTTGTTTTAGAGCCGCATTTCATGGTTAGTCAGTTTCTATTCATGTCCAGGCATCCGTGCATCCTCAGCTCCCCCTTAGAGAGCACCTCCTTCCCCGCCATCCTCTCAGTGATGCTACCTCCGCGTCTGCTTAACGTCACAGGACAGCCGCAGGGGAGGTAGAATGAGGGAGGGGACCAGAGGAGAAGGGATGATGAGGAGAAGCATGGAAGGAGCTGGAGTTGGAATGAGCAGAGGAGGGGGAGGAGACAGGGAGAGAGAGGAAGAGAGAGAAAAGGGCTCTAAAACAGCCCTAAGGGTGACCTAAGTGTCGCCTCCCTGCCCCTTCCTCCCAGTGAAAGGGACTCATTTTACCAATGTTCATTAATCCCCGGCTTGGTTTCATGTGTCCACCTCCGTTCTGTCGTCTGCTCCGTGAACAACTCATTTCTCAAGATGGCTTAAATACCTCCAGCTCTCTCGATCCTTTCTGCCTCTTTTCATCAGCCATGTCGGCGGCTTTCCGCTTGCTTTGTGATGTGAAAGCTGTCTTTTACTGTTAAAAAGCAGCTCCCCTTCTCAGTCTCCCACGCATCATATTAACTTCAGATTCAATTCTTTATCTGACTCTGACCCTGTTTTTGCTAAGCTTTTCTCAGAAGCTTGGATTGTACTGAATATCTTATGTCACCCTTAGGTTATGAAAATTGTAATCTGTGTGAGTCTTGCAGATACACAGCGCACACCGTCAGGGACAACCACAGGAGACAGAGATACACTGTTACAAAAGCAGGAGAAAGAAGCTGTGCATCCATGAAACATTTTTATATAGAAGGTGAATCAAAGTGAACATTGAAGAAATAGCTCAGGGGGAGGACACAATACCATCAACACTTACATTGTAATGGGAATGTGAATATAGATTTATGAAGTATAAATGTTCAATATCAAGCCATGGATGGATGGAAATCCCATCCATCGCTTTTGCAGTAAAGCCTCAGTGATAATTAGAAATAAGAGATTTGCATATGGATACAGGCACATCCTCACTGAGCTGCCAGTGGTGCACCAAACCATGGTGCATGGTGGGAAGCCCACTGCAAAACACAAAGAAAGAACTCAACTTTGTGAAACTAGTTTCATGCAAGAACCAATCAGACCACTGACACCAGGCCAGGTGATGACGGCAGGCTATTGTTGATAGTTGCAGTTCATGGTCTTCTTAAAAGATGAAAACTTTTACTTGGACCACTGCCTGAAGAAAGTGTCTTCTCAAAACTGGAAGTAGGCTTGGGAGGTGATTTTGAGTCCATCTTCAACCCGAAAAGGTCCAACTAGTTAATCTTTAATGATACCAGTCCATACCAGTACCACACCTCCGCCCTGCTGGCGTCTGAGCTGATGTGGAGCTCTGTGCCCGTTGCTGATCCACCACGGGCCCATCCATCTGCTCCGTCTTGCATGCAGGCACTGTATGATATTGTTATATCTGCAGTATTTCTTTGACAAGGCTTTTGTCCAGGTCAATGTGAAGCTGTAAAACTGAGCCCTGAGGCTGAATTAGAGCCATCAAGATGCTTCACATCAAAGACTGAGTTTGCCACTCGTGGCCAGCTTAAGAGCAGAGCAGCTGCTGTGACTGGAGCAGTGGGGACAATGGCTGGAGCAACACATCACTCTCCACTCGAGCAACAGGAAGAGACAAGCCAGTGTACAGTGAAAATCAATACAACATAAGAAATACTGCAGCGGTAGCGAGGGACACTTGGCTCCACAGTCACAGTAAACAATCCTTCAGAATACAGAGGAACAGAAAACAAACCTGCACCGAGTTGCACTGTGGTAGGTAACAACAAGCATGTACACCGTGCCAAGAAGCATGAAATGAGGACCATGTTTCCATGGTAACAGAGGCAACCAATGCGAATGAATGTCAGGATAATTACACTTGCGTTTTTTTTTTTTATCAATCTGATTTTCTGCAAATGTTTCCAGCAAAGGTTTCATGACTTATTCTGAATACATGAATAATTTTGTGGAGAAATAAACAAGGTGAGTTCGGCTGCACTGTTCTGGAAGTTTACAGCAACGATAGAAGTCTTTCTGGACTTTCAGCTGGACGATCATAGCAGGGTTGCAGTAGAGAAGGAGAGTTGTGTGAATGTTTACAAAGCGTAAGTCATTCAGTGCTCAACAGCTCTTCTCTCAATAATGTAACTTTCAGAATCATTCTACAGAAATAGAACCTCAGCCTTTCATCTTCAAGGTTTTTGCTTTTGTACCTGCTTGTCTGCATAATATTGTGTCATTGCCGACTACGTTGTGTTCATGCTAGGTGCTCATTGCATGTGGATGCAAGTTTGCATGGCAGCGGAGTGGAGTGACTGTCTAATAAAAGGATGAGAGGATTACGGCTGTGATGAATGACTCCGTCTGTTCACATACTTGTAAGTCCTGGTCATCTGGTGTGCATCATAAGCCAAATTTAATCACTCCAAAATACTACCAAGTGATTGGAGCAAGACCGTCATTGGCCCTCGCAGGTTCCATTTATCGTTTACTGCAACCCTTCACAATCGCATAACCATCACCGACATATGAACGATGTTGCAGTTAATTGCATAGGATGAAAGGACGTTTTTCACATGAAGGCTTTCCCGATGAAAGACATCAAGGTGGCAGAGCAGCGTGATCTCATGGGATTGCCAATTAATAGTACAGCACGTTTTAGTTTCTCACGTCCATGTCAGTGCATTTCAAGCTCTTTGTGTGTCATTTGATGCTGTTTAGCCCCTGTGAAATGACATGATTAGCAGATAGTATTATGTTACAATAATAATCATGCTTGTGAGGTCTGGTAGGAATGGAAGAGTCATCGTTGACGATACTGTGAGTCAGTAGGAGAGATGACGCACCAAAAGTGGTGCACAACATGCACTACTTTGGTTGTTCTTCTTATGTCGTTTGATGGGACCAGCTGGGAGTCTCCACAGATCCTGACGGAAATGTCACGGAAAATTAAAGTGCGGGCCCTCTCTTTGCTATCTACTCTAAGTGGACTGAATGTGTTTTCAGTGCCCTTCAGAGGCAAGACGTCCTGCTGGGAAATGAAGGGCTTGTCAGTGGCTGGAACATGGCACAGGTACGGGGCATTCAGGAAATAGAGTGACTGGACTTTGCAGGTGTTAAAACCCTGGCAAGATCACAGGATTTATTTCAATTTAATTACACAAATTCAGAAACTCTTGTCATACATTTCATAAGCACTCTCGTGTTTTAGCACCCAGAGCCGAGCAGGCGAACCCTCTGTGACCAAAGGCAACTTGTGAGTGACATACGGGGTTGGCAGGGGTCTTTGGTAGCCTTTCACACTGGATCAGGATAATGAGACAGTCATGCTGTCTAGCATCTGTGGCCCTGCTCCACTTTTCCTTTGACACACACAGCGCACACAAGCAAACATACACACACACAAACAGAATTGTATTCACTAAGGAAGAAAACATTGAAACGAGTGCAAACATTTCAGCAGTCAGGCCTGATGGATGGTTAATGTGTGTGTGGAGTATTTCAGATGTCTGCGTTTGAGTGTGTGTCTCTGTGTTCAAAGGTGTAGTTCTGGCAGCCGAGAGATTAAGTCCATTCATCTTCATTTGTTGGCTAGCGTTAGCTACGGTACCTGCTGGAACAGCAACGCTCTGATTCCCCTCCGAGACTCAGACCGCAAATTTGACGCTGAAAACGGAGCCAGACGCTGCACTCGTTCCTTATCACTCCCTCCCTCTGCCCTCTTTCATCCGTCACTTCTTTGCTCCTGATTCTGTATTCCGCTCAGCATCTGTCCTTCTTGTCCCACATGTACAAATGCCCCCGTCTTTCGTTACAATCTGTCTTGGTGTCGCTGTGACATTTGACAAAAAGCGTAACAAGCAGCAGCATCCATCCCCGTATTCACTCCGGGGATTACTGCGAACATCAGCACATGTCCTGAACACGAACAAAGCAAGTGTCAAAAGTGCAGCCCTGTTTTCACACTCCACTAATGAATCATTGAATACGTCATAACTCCCGGATATTATTTTGTCCTGGGAGTGAAAATTGAAATTGACTGACCTACTTTATCACCAGGACTTTTTTTCCTCAAATGACACTATCAGTGATATCAGACAAGTTCAAAACTTATATTAAAACGCTACAAATGTCTTGTCTCAGTATGGCTGCAGACTGTAGAGTGTAAGAGGAAGGTGGCGTTTGAGTCCAGCAGTGTCGGGGGGAAACGACACGCTGCAATGTTGTATGTATTTACATGTGAAAGAGAGACACATCTGTTGCTGCATGCGACTCCGGGAGGGATGGAAGGCCACATTCCATCACTGCTGTGAGTGAGAGGCGAGGACATCAGTGTGTTTTTTTAAGATGACACCTTGAATAAGGTAGCAGATGATTACCATGAGAAATTGAAAGCGACTGACTCAGGAGGAAAGATACACAACAGCCGAAGTACAGCAGCAGCACTTTTTTTCTGATAAAGTGACAAGAGGTACAAGACGAATTAGAGACGGTTCGGGGGGAAAGTGGAACTTTACAGTTTGATCTGATCGTGAGCCACTTGCCTCTTTATGGGTGGATAGACCTCATTTGCATATAGTAGAGGTCGAATCCTGATTATGCAAATTCAGATACGTATAGCGGTTAGTCAACTTGACCCATCCGGCACAGAGTCGTCTCTGTGGGAAATGAATATGATGCAATGACTTCACATTCGTCATCAGATCGGCGTGTCTGCACCACAGACTTGTAATCTTAGATATTTCTGAGCTGGTATTTCCGACTTCCTATTCAAAGCATCCCTGTGCGTCATCTCTGGAAAACATGGACACATGTACATACACATGTATGTATATATATACTGTATAATATAGTAGAAATTGGTGTATATATATATACTGTTTACTGGTTACTGGGTTTTACCTGAATGAGTTATGAATGAATAACTGGCAGAGAAAGGCTGAGCTTTTGTGGTTTTTATGAGCAATCCTTGGTTCTCCCAAGGATTCTCCTTTATCTTTTCTCACAATACACAATCACATGCATCCATGTCGACTCACACTTGAGCGCACATGCTCATTGTTGGAGGAAGGACAAGAACAAGGCCGTCTGTGTGACGCTGGAGGAGGAGGAGGAGAGCTCAGGTGTGTTTTTGATGACCTTCCCGCCGCTGTTTGCTTCTTCAATATTCTTGCCACAGACAACATTAGCATTGGTACCATGAAATATGGATGCTGTGGGGAAGGAGGGGAGACGAGCAGCGTTCCCCCAACAACAGACGAATGGACGGAAAAAAGAAAGGGGTGAAGGATAATTCATAAAAGTGTGTCAGAGGAATTTGAGAAGCCGAGCTAAACTGAGAAGAGAGAGGGAACTGGAGAGTGGGTTTGATGAATGAGAGAGTAATAGGAGAGAGTGTCCCAGTAAGACGGGGGGGGGGATTGGTTTCACCTGCACCGTGGTGTTTAGATAAACTTCACAAGCAGCTGAGGACTCAGCAGAAATCCAACAGGATGCAGGTTCAACTCAGGACTTCAGAGAGAACTCAACATTTTAAGAAACTCAAATCATCTGAGTCGAGGAGAGAAGGGAAGAGAATAACTGAAAGCAGGTGGGAGGGAAGTGACAGCTGTAAAGGTCAGCGGGAAACCGCTTCACTACCTTTCTGTTAATCAACCTTCACTCATCTGGTAAAGGAACTGTACTCGGCCGCCAGCTCTCCAAATCCAAAGAAATGTAACAAAGACATGGAGAGTTTCTGCTTCTGTCTACAATTCCCCACTTGCAGATTATAGTTTGACATATTCAAATGTATTTCATGAGGTGAGACGACCCTGTGAGCCTTTTTACGTTTCATTCCAGTCAATCAGTGAAGTTAAATGAACGTACCTGCACCTCCACATCACATGTTTTATATAATCTAATGGTATTTACATGACTTTTTGTTAACAGCGCTTTAAGCCATCGCAACTGTGACACTCAGCATTGGTGCCACGCTGTGCTAGTTAACAATTGTCTGAGGCAAGAATACTACTAAAGATAATAAGTGACCGAAGAGTACAGAGAAGTACAGAGACGGTCGTCACAGTACGTCGTGCAAGAATACACTTCTGACTTCTGAGTATGTGGGCTGAATTTAATTTAGTTTCAAATGAAAAGGCATTAAATAACAATAAACCCTCGTGTTGCAGGTACGGTTGCGTTCAGGGACGAACGCGAACCGTTTCTGTATTTCCTCCTTTGCACAGAAACGCTTCCATTGTTGATGTAAACACATTTGACTGTGAACAATGTACACATGTCCTCTCTGAATAACATCATGTCGTGTGCCTTTAACAAGCAATTAACACGTATCTGGCCTGCCTCAGTTGACTCTCCTGCATTTGTGATTGTTTCCTCCGGGCTTAGTCGAACATGTAAGTCATTGGTATTCTGTGGGAGAGGAAGCAGAGCGTCTGCGGAGCTGCTTTATATTCTGCACGGACCTCAGCAGAAATTACAGATGATGACAAAGAAGCAAATAGTGTTTGATCATAGATGTGACTCGCAAAGTGGGTACAAATGTAATTGCTTTGAGAATATTCTCGGCATATTGGGCAACTATTCAACTCTGTTTGCGTCAGAGTGACTCATGAAGTATTGCGGTCGTGTTTGCCTGGAGCACCTGTGGCTCGTCTTCTTAAGACTTAAAGAACAGCAGGAGGTAGGAGAAGCCAAGAGGGAAACCACATCAGGCAACAAGGACGACGACTGTTTTCAGACGAAGTCAGAGTCACACGCACGGCTTTACTAAAGCAGCTATTGTCAGGGAGAAGACTTACCGAGACAAAGAGAAAACCACACTTAGAGTGATGGATTTCTGAGAGCATTATCTACATGTGTTGTCACAACCTCAGACGCTGGGCTTCCTGTTGGGGGGCAGATCACAGCCCCTCGGTCCATGCATGACGTATCTGACATTGATATTAATAAATATATAATTAATCAGTCAAAACATCTGGCTCACGTTGACGGCGCCCTTTTGAAAGACAGTTCAATAGTTCATTAGTCGTTGTATCTGCATCCATTCCCTGCTTCATGTCTTCTCCATTTCATGTGAGATTCCAGCCGCTGCCGAGCTCCCAGAGCAGGTTTGGGCTGTTCCCTTGTTTACCTTTTCCTCCGGCTCCGCCCTTCTTCTCAGCCACTTCCTGATCACCTTGGCCAGGTAAAGGTTAGCAGGTTCTGAGCTCACACAAGGAGCCGTCCTCACAGCTTTGGGTTCGGGAATTCCCTGAAGACCAACGGTCAGATAAAATTACTCCCCACTGCACACCGGCAGCCAATCGAGGCTCAGTCACTGGGACAAAGTCCTCTTCCCTGAGTCATTTACTTCTCTTCTTTCCCTCCACCTCCTCCCTGAAGGGTTTAATGTTACACTCTTTGCGAGGCATTACCTGCCCAGGTGAGCTGGACTACTGGAAGTGAACGACACTCATGAAGTTCTGTAAGTATCCAACTCAAATACATGAATAGTTCAACTTGAGTTAGCGGTCGTAAAACATTGTGCTTGTTTCTGGTGTGGCTGTTTGTTTTCACCTCTCCTGGTATTGGGTAGGTGTGTTGAGGTTCACTGTCACCTGTGTGTGTGATAGTGGATCTTACAGTCTGTGCTGATCCAGCCGGCCCTCCTGATATTACAGACACTGATCTGCCTCACGTCTGCGTGCGGCTCTTCTCCCAGACGGAGGTTTGTTTCAGACTCGTGGAGATTGTCAGGAGCTTAGGAACACATACATGTACAGGAGTTACACTGCCGTGCTGATCCAGACACTGTGTTTCTGTTCTTAGTGGAAAGAGATGTTCTATATTTGAAAGTCTTTAAGTCCGGATTTCTAAACGATAATCGAATGGACTGATGTGTTTCCTGTATGAACGCACATGACAGCCTTTATCTTTACCAGGGAGATTCCTATAATACATGTGAAGGTTTGAGTTCATGACTTGTGACGTGATTGTTGACAGTGATCAGTTCTTAATTTGTCTATTTATATGTGAATATAATTAATTTCTTCATAAAGTTCTGTTATCTCTTTGTTTTTGTTAATGTGTGTACTTCTACAGAAGGTGCCAACTAAATGTGAAAAACATCTCTTACTGGAATTCCTGGTGCTGCAGGGGCAAGTCTGAACAGAGCAGACTATGTTGGAGTGTGTGTGTGTGTGTGTGTGTGTGTGTGTGTGGGCCGGTTTGCGGCTAATTGGACTGAATGTCCTATAAATATAGATTTTCTGGAACCTTCACTTATTGAGTGGGAAGT
>CAAKHC010003680.1:16762-31524 GCA_901007825.1 Macroramphosus scolopax | reverse complement strand
CGTTTCACAACCTGCCATAACCATGTTTTTTGCCTTGTCCCCATTCTCTTCCCTATAAAGTTCCCCAGAGATGCCTCCTGCTCCGTCCCCTCTATCCGGATCCTGCAAGATGTCCCCAGTCCTGCTCTCTAGATGAACATCCAGGAAGGCAGTGGACAGCCTGAACCTCCCGTTAGAGATGGCTGAAGCATCGGCGCCACAACTTTCCCCGTCGGACTTTGGACTGTTGTTTCCAACTCCTAACCTGTGCGCTTCCTGTGGCCACAGCCACCAGCTGGAGGAGAACCATGACTACCTTTACAAGGACGAGGTGGACGACGACCTCGTGTGTCACATCTGTCTGCAGCCGCTCATCAGGCCCCTGGACACACCCTGTGGACACACCTACTGCCAGGAGTGTCTCACCAGCTTCCTGCTGGAGAGCGATTTCTGCCCCGTGTGCCGAACCCCACTAATGCTGCAGAGCTGCAGGAAGCCCAGCCTGCTGGTGCATAAGCTTCTGGATAAACTGATGGTGGCGTGCCCCTTCACCGACCACTGCACGGAAATACTGCCCCGCGGCGAACTGGAAGACCATATAAAGGGCAGGTAGGATGGTAAAACCAGTTCAAATTCTTTCCACCAGCCTCACATGAGTTTGTATCTAGAAGTACATGCAGGCCTTCAGTTGTTTATTTCCCATTTAAGAAAGATACAAGCAGCTCCTAAACAAGAAAGCCTGTTTTTCTTCTGTCTCAGCTATTCACTCCTGTTTCTTGTCCTCTCGTTAAAACTGTATTTGCATGCAGTAAAGACAAACTCTGGGATCCCCTCCTCCTTCCGCCTGTTGCTGTTAAGCCACAGCTTCAGCCCCTAATACCCGGCTTTCATCCTAACCAGGCCCAGCTCCTCTGTTTGTATATCATTAAAACCGTTTGTTTTTTTTCCGCAGTCCGTCTATTTTCATTAACGTTCATTAACACGCCTCTAGCCCAAAGGCTTCTGGGTAATTAGTGCATCTCCCCGTATATTACACACAAGCAGCAACACGAAGTGATTCCATCGTGCACTAACTCGCATTAGACTTTTTTTCCTCTGCCCTGTCCCTGCATCTGTCTTCTATCTCCACCAGCCAGGCCGACTGCCTCTGCTTCTCTCTGTCCACACCTTCTTTCCTGCTCCATCCATCCTTTTCTGTGCATCGCTCCATTGTTTCGCAGTGGTTTCCTTCCAGTCGTGTGACTGTTCTAATGGGGTGCTGAGGAACTCTACCAGGAGGACTCAGCTGCTGTCCCATTGATAGCAGGTGTTATCTTCGGAGGTGAGCGAGGCAACTCCACACTGTGTGTTTAGTTTGGTGAATGTGACAGCTGTTTCTGCAGTATTTGTTGTTGTTGTTGCACATGTTGACATTTCATCAAGAACATTACCCGCATCATTAAGATCCGTGCATTGATGTAACATCTGAGAAAGAAGGCACCCTAACAAAAGCAGTCCACATCTATAAAGCTTCATGTTGTATTAAACTATTACTGCGGATGCCTTTCAACCACAGACACACTGCGGGGGAAGAACAGCACAACAGAAACTCACTTATTTACAAGACAGTCAAGTCAAAGAACAACAGACAGATGTACAGGAGAGAAAAGGTTTGTCGACTGCTGGTTCAGGTAGAATTTCTCATTCCAAACTGTCGAGGAAGGAATGAGGCCAGCGGACCGACAAGAGTTTCACAAACACGCTTCCTTGGTGAACACGACGCCATCGCTCCCTCTAACATTCTGAGGGTATTCTGCTGACTGCGATGGCACCGCTCCTGGCCGAACCCCAAAACCTGGCAGCAGGTCAGGAGTTGTAATGACTGAGACAGCCATGCCATCTGCTCGTAGCGGTTTTCATACTCATCTAATCATCCGTGACCTATATTGGCCTTTGGACAGAGAACTTGTCATGCTGGATACGACCGGCGCAATCGAGAACAAAATCCCAAACAAGTGGCTTCGGACTATTTTCTCGTCGGCTTTGCTACTTTCTTCCTGTAAGAACTTGCACAGATGTCAGTCAGGCGCTTCCACTTTTTGAGCCAACCACACATGAAGCTACATGTGCACGTACCTCTGATTAAAACATCTCTTCTCCAATCTCACTCCAGTATTTCTTTTTTGTATTAATTAGGTTAATTTACCCAGAGCTGCAAGTGTGTGTTTTACTAAAGTTCAGCCTTGAGCGTGATAGTTTTCCCTCTTCTCCTTTTTTTGTGAACATCATCTTGTTTCCAGTGTCGTTCCTAAACTCACAGAGCTTCAGCGCTTGTGTGAATATTTCTTAAAAAGAATTCCTTGTACTTTTCTTGCCACCTTTTTCATTCGACTTCGCTCTCTGTGTACCAATGAGAACTCAGTGCCTCGTTACCGCCTGTATATTTGTCTTGTAGTCATTTCTTCAGCATCAATAACACCATTTTGGAATTTGCATGATAATTTTACATGTCTTGCAGGTTTTCTTGTGTTCAGAAATGAGATGCAGTTCTCATGTTTCTTCTCATTAGCAACATAAATAATGAGAATAAGATGAAAAGAAACATGTTAGTTAGTTCGTTCTCACCCTCACATGGTGCATGTACACTCATCCCTCTCTTGCCAGGTTGTCTTTAATTAAGAACCCCACATCCTTCATGCATGTAGCCCAAAACAACCTTGTTTTGACTTCACCCCCGTCTGAATATTTGTCTGCCGTGAGCAGGAAATCATGAGGAATAATGGGGGGGAGAGTATTTGTGTATTGGTGGTGTGAGTTTGTGTGGTAGTGTAGAAAATGACTCCTCTGGGGCAGACTGGGTTCTGTTCACAAACTACATCCTGTCACAATCCAATTACATTTCCATTTCCTGCGTGCCCTGTGGTCTTGTTGCTGTGCGTACTGTTCAAATACCGCAGGACAGCTTGTGCTTCAATATGCACGCATGCATTAACACATACACAGACAAATTCATCCTGTAACCACACTACCTACACCATGAAATATTCATTCAGACGGGGTATTTACACCAGTTAAGTGTCTTTCTCCGGGGGAGCAGACAGCTCAGTGCTATGGAAATGAGATAATTGGAGGAAAAGGTAAGAAGAGGCAGATACAGAAAGGAAAGGATGAGGGCAAGTGTGAAGATAAAGGTCAGGGAAAGGAGAACGGGAAGGATTTCTTGAGTCCTTGTGCAAGAAAACAGCAAGTGGATTAAAAGCAGTGGACGAAGGGAGAGATTGAAGAGGACAGTGAATAAAGTGGTACTGTGACAGGGTTTTATATTCTTAAACCATAATGACTTGCTTTGTGTTTCCCTACAAATAAAGAGGGTTGGCAGTGAGATCAATGAAAGCGAGATGAAACAGAAAGGGGTGATTAAGAACACTTATCGGATAGCCGTGCATTCAAGGATCCCTGCACAGCCACATGTGTTTCAAATCAAACGGATGTATAAATGAATGCATTTAGGCATGAAGATAAATCATCATTGTTATCCTTGTCCTTTTCTCTCAAGTCACTCTGACAAACATTCTCTCGTTCCTGCAAGGAATATCGATGTGTACCGGCCACGATCCGTCGTTTTCTCCACAGATGTAGATTGTTTTTAGTGATCAGACCAATCTGCTACACGGCGAGCAGTCCATCGTTGGAGAGGAGGGGGTGAGGGCTTGGAGTCCACCCCCCCCTCTCAATCTCCCCCTTCACAGACCAATGCCTGTGCAGGCAGGCGAGGTGAATGCAGAGGTTGTACGCATGTGTATGTGTCTGATTGTGTGCGTGTGCTTGTGAGAAAGGGTGGGAGGGCAGAGCCAATCAGATCAGCAGCAGGTACCTCCCCCCCTCCTGTCTGCAATTGGTCTGCTCCATCTCCCCCCCTCAGTGGTTTCTGCTGCAGTATAAGTCACAGCCTGTGCTGTTCTCTCTGACATATACACACACACATACAGACACACGCACACACTGAGGGAGACAGACATGCTCACACTCGCATACGAGCACAAATCCTCTTACAACCCGCCACTGCCCAGAGCAGATTAAGGGGCTGCACATCTCAAATTGTATTCCAAAAGTGCCACCTTTGCATGTGTCTCCTTCCTCTTCTTCCTGCTTTTTCTACTGTTCCTCTTGTGCCACAACGGGACTTCTTTCCTGCACCTGCTTCTGCTGCTGCTTCTTCCTCCGCTCCGTATTCAACCTCTGGCAACTGGCCCGCTTTGCCTCTGCAGCTGAGATGACCAGGCAGCCAGCCTGAGGCAGAGGAAGACACTGCCACGCTCACATAGAAAGAGGTAGAGAGAGGGGACGAAAGAGAGAGGCTGAAAAGGTAGGAAGTGACGGATTCATTCAGGTCCCGGAGCGCCTCTGGAGAGGGAAGGCAGGCGACGTAGGGGGGTCAGTACGGCCAGGTTTAGAGTACTGGAGGTGGAGGAGGAGGAGGAGGAGGAGGAGGGGGGAACAGAAGAAGAGAGAGCTTCAGATCAGAGAGAAGGAGGAAAGGAAAAGAGAGGGGGAAGAGAGGGTAAAGAGCTGATCGTTGATCATGAAGGCTCTGTTGCTACTGGTCCTGCCATGGCTCAGCCCGGCCAACTACACAGACAATCTGGGCAACCTGCACATCCTCTATTCAGAGCTGTGAGTACAACACTCCTCGTGCCTCCTCCTGCATCCTTCAACCACCTCCCCCATCTCTCCCCTCCATCAACACACCATGTAATAACGTGTTCTTCTGCATTTCATTGACTGGTAGCAGGCGTTTGTTTGGGTTTTCATGCGATACATTCGTGGGTGTTTGTGTGTGAAGCACAATGTTTACATTTTGATTTTCCCAGTCAGGGTTCAAGTGTTCCTCTATGGAAGGAAAAAGACAACAGATTTTTATTTTCCCTGATGCTTCGGTCATTGGTTGTCGTGGTACCGGGATGCAGTAGAGCTCGCAGATAGGACTTAGTGCTGTCCAAGACAGTTTGGGTACAACAAAGCAGCACTGCAGCATGGCATCCCTCCGTTTGGTAGCAGGTGGGAGTGTGTCTGTGGCGACTCTATTGATTTAAGGAACAAGTCAACACGCATCAAGTCACCGTCGTAGGCTTCAAACACTGCATGCACGAGTCTGCCTGAGTCTGTGGGCTGTTGTGACTACGGCGTGTTTCAGGAAGAGACTTTCACCTCAGCAGGAAATTCACAGCTGAATACCCTCCTCTTCCCTCACGGATGTTTAGTTGTATATACAGTAGAGAAGTCAGTGTTTCTAGTGGAATATCGACTGCATGGAAACAAACCTCTTATCTGGTGTGATAATCAGACGATGTGTGTCAACGGCCCTGCAACTCGTTTTGATCAAGATCGGAGGATTTCTTTTGGATTTTTTTATCATTTTGTCCAAACTGTCTTGACATTGCTTTGCTTGCAAAAGATTAAATCGCCAGATATAAAACATTTAACAAAGGACAACGGTGAATCCTTACGTTTCAGTTAACTATTCATTGTTTTCTTGTATTTTGCTTTAAAAGAGATTTCAATGAGAAGTCTATTGCTGAAGTTTCTTATCAACTTAACTGAACAATCGACTCGTCGCTTCAGCCAAAGTCACCCGAACATCAGACGATGTTTCTATCAGCTCTGTACATCACTGCCTCGGCTCCTGGCTCCACTAGCTTGGACTGTGTTCTCAGCTCCGCGTTGGCGCTCAGACTCTCATTGTGTGGGAGTTAATGTAGACTATCCAGCAGCTCCATGTGAAGCCAGGGCGACTGCTCTTCTCTCCAGACTGACGGAAATGTCCCATTATACTGCATGAAAACATTGAACAATGGCGTGACTCACAAATCCCCTCATTTCATTGTATTCTCTCTCCACTGAGTCGGGCTTTAGCTCCTGCAGACACCAAGAACCCATATTGGGCAGCAATGGATGCCAAAGAGGAGAGAGAGGGAGGGAAAATTGGCAATGTAGGAAAATGGATTTGTTAGCTTGGAACAGGAGAGGAAGCAGAGATGAAATCCAAACATCTGATCACATGCAGAAGGAAGTGGTGGAGAGGATGGAGACAATAAGATTGGAGGTGAAGTGGACGAACAGTTCGGGGAAGTACCGCAGAGTAAAGAGGACAGATGAGAGGAGACAGGAGGTTGTAAGGTCACTTCCTGGGCTTGCCATCCATCTGGCCATACATACGGCTGCCATGGCGATGGCGCCCAACGCGCCCAGTATGTGGGTCATTTCAACGAAGGGACGTTTGTAAATAAAATGCTTCCCTCCAGCTGTTTGTACAGTGAGTGGGAGTCAGACGGAGTGTTTGTGTGTTTGAGTGCGTCCCCGGGCTTGTGACAGTGTGTTTTTGCTGATTATGACATGACAGAGAGAGAAACCACGAGCAGACTAACGCGGACGTGGTGTTTTTCTGCCTGGCTGGAGAGCAGTGGCACACCATTTGTCTTTATCCATACTGTTGACAGGAGCAGCCTCCAGCTCCCCCTGTGTGACTCCCGCCTCCGCCTGCCCTGCTCCTCCTGCTCCATTTTTCCACTAACCCTCCCTTTCTTTTCAATATTCTCTCCATATCTTTCAATATCTCTGATTACTCCGGTGAATTTATATTGCGTGGGAAAAATGAGAGCGGCTGCAGTTTGTGAACTGTACAGAGACTATAGTGGCTGCACGGAGGGGTGTAGATTGGACCCACAGTGATGGGGAGGAGGGAACGTTTCTCTGTGATGAAATGCTTAATATCGTTACTGACATTTGATCTGTCAGCAGAAGCCAATACAAACAGCACTGGTGCACGCTGGAGCACTGAGATTGTGTCTCTTTATCATTTCACGCACACACACACACACACACACACACACACACACACACAATTAGACTTTGCTTATTCCCTCCCCCAGCTCACATGACGTCCCCGGATAACAACACTGCGGTGCTGTCGAGCACACAGGATTAAGCCGTTCAAGTTCATTTCTGGTTTTGGTCTGCATGCCTTAAACACTATGATTAGCTTTGCTTCCCTCCTTTCGGCCCTCATCTCGGTGATGTTTGATCAAGAAAAAGCTGCGTACGCTCCCAGTGCTCCGGACATCTTCGGCATGGACGCATCCTAACAGGATTAGCCATCAGGCTGCCACACATTCACTAGATCCGAGCAACATGGAACCTTTGTTTATGCCAGGTCCGAGTCAAAGGCAGCGCACCGTGCCATGCCCTCTTCTGCCTCATGAGTGTGGTGCAGGCTTCACTAATTAGACTTTTGTTTGGATTTGATATTAATCCCTGCTAAGTGGTGATGCATCTCTCCCTGTCTCATGATTTCTAGCAGGCCAGCAACATAGGGAAGGCCGGGGGGGGAAGTAAGTAGTCACGCTGTAGTAAATCTGTCTACCTGGTGCCCTGCTGAACATGCACCAGCTATCTTAAAGACTTCAAATCACCTTCATTATTTTCTTTGCATGGGATTCTCAGTAAAAAAACATAGGGGACCTTTTATGCATGGACATCGAAAATCTACCAGCAGCAACAGTGTTAAGTAGTTTGCACTGCGCACACGATCAAACACGTGCTGAATCACGGAGGAAGGACACATGGATGTTGTCCACAAACAAACAGACGGATGCAGGAATCTCATATCACACTTCACATAAGACAAACATATCATTGAAGTGTGCACTATGCATGTGTAAATACACAGCGCAAAAGAATGGATGAATTATGTATGTGTTCATTTATTCATGAGGTCAGAGTGTTTACTTTAGCAGAGCCTTCCTGTCAGATGTGTCTCTGTCGAGGCGGAGATGCTGCAAGGTGAACAGGCGTAAGTGTCAGCATGCCAAGATGATTTAAAGGCGGGATTGAGTTCGCACGACATGCTTTGTATTAAGTGCACTTTCACTTCACTTGAATGTATATTTGTTTCTCCACATTGCAGTAAACTGTCATATTTGAATCATTTACATCAAGTGTCATACGTTGGTAGCTGGATGGAGTGATGTGTATTGTACAGATGTCTGTTAACGTTTCCCTGTGACTGGCGGGTGATCAGGATCTGTGAGGCTTGAACTGTTTACATGGAATATTTCCTCCAGGTTCTCGTCTGCCGTAGACTAATCTGTGAGAGAGGCTCCATATGAGCGGCCGGCGGAGTGTAACTGACAGCAGAGAGGAGAGCAGCGCGCCGTTAATCTCTCACGTGAGCAGAGCCCCCGCTGAGTGCCAGGGCTTTGAGTTGGTGCTGACCAGGACGGGCTGTGTTTACGGCAGTTGTAACAAGGCACTTGGAGGTTGGAAAACCGGGACACTGCCAAAGGCTAGCGTGGCGTAGAGGAAGAAATATGGGCAAAGTTGTGCCAAGAGCAAGGTGGGGCCGCAGCGGGGATTCTCTATGATCACATTCAATAGTGTGAAGGGGATTACGTCAGTTGTCTGCTCTTCAGTGAGAACACACTATCTCACGAGCGATCTGGAAAACAGATACTTGTGACTTGAGGGGGACGTATGTGTGTGTAAGGTGCATTAGTGAGCTGTGATCCGGCTCAGCCAGGGAACAGAGTATAAATCAGGCTTCCTGTGTGGGATTTCCTTCTTAGTTGAAACCAGACACTTACACTATAAAAGCTGCATGAACGTCCTTCCAGTTCATCATGAGATCTGGGCTCCACTGATGATTGCAAGTATTGATTATATGGAAAAACCATGACTCAGAGTTTCGGCTGTTTCTAACAGGCTGACTCAACGCACGCGGTGCTTGCTGGACGGCCTTGTCCCAGCACATATAAACAAAGAGAAGCACTGAACCTGCCAGACCTGTCAGGCCACTGCTCATCGCAACGGAGCAGAACAGAAAGTTGAACTACAAAAAGTATGTAACTACTGCGTTGGCTGCTGTACATATTCACTTTTGGTTTCCGTGCGGATTACAGCTCTTGAAGGGTTAGAAGCCTCACCCTCTCTCTGGATATAGCCGATCTTTCTTTGAAAACAAGCTTAGCCCAAATGTCTTCCCACAGTAGAAACTGTTCCCTTCAGCTGTGGTCTCGCCTCCTGCTCATGCAGCAGATGGGATTACCCCTCCTACCAGGTGGATCCAACAGCACACCGGTGCATCGGGATCTGGTCAACACTCCTTTACTTCATCATTAACTGCATTACTCCGTCTTTATTCTGCTGTCCGTTCCCTCCCAATAAAAACGTAACTTTATGTGTTTGGCAAGAGTCCCAAGTGTGTGATAAAGGAGTAATTGGTATACCAATTTAATCAAGGCTTTTATCTGCTTAAACTCAAATGATGACCAGTACCCTCCCCCGTACTGCACCAGCATCCTTGCTTGGCAGCTTTGTGGATGTATGCATGTGTGTGTGTGTGTGTGTGTGTGTGTGTGTGTGTAACACAGTCTTACAGCCACACGTGTTTACCTAGAGCCCGATCTGACGTGAGTAATTTGTTTTTTAGTTTCTTTTCTCTAAGGACGTCCGTCCCTGAATCAGCTGGAACAGTTTGAGCCTCGACTCCGTCACCTCTCTCTGTATTCTTACATTCATTAGTGCTCCGACAATAAACTCAGATTCAAGCTTCCCTCACACTCTGTGGCGTAACGAAGCCTCGCTTGTATCTCACACACTCAATCACATTCTTCAATAACAAACACCTGCAGGCTTCCACTTGGCTCATGTTGCGAAACGCAGATTCTTTTCTCTCTCACAGTGTTTGACATCAGGTGTGGCTGTTATTTTCAAGAGCGTCGGGAAGTTGGCCGCCGGAGTCAGAACTTGTTAGGGACATGTGCTTACTGCTGCTTTCAGATTAGTAAAGCTTTAACAAGCAGAGAGAGAGGAGCTCAAGTAAGCAAAGTCAGTTATTCTGAGTCATACACAGGTCAACGGCATTACCCCACCACGCACAGTATGAGACTCTGTGACTAGACACTGATTTAGATAGAAACCACTTGCATGATTACCCCAGTTACACTCCTGCAGCCAGGCCTGGAAACAGGCGTTTGCCAAATATAGACGTAGCATGTACAAACGAAATATCAAATCAACAGACCTAAATGTGACATTCACCAACACGGACGGTTATCAAGGCGATTGGAGCTAACGAACTAGCATCCAGCGGTTGAAAAGAATCCCCTCAAGGAGCCTCCCTTCCTTCACCTCTCTTCTTTCTCTCTCCTGCCTCAGACGCTGCAAAGTGTGTGAGCGGAATTCTCCACGAGCGTTATTGAGGCCATGCTTCTCCTCCAGAAGCCCATGGGGCTTGTGGGTAGTGGAGTCTCTGGACTATCACGGCTTCATCACCATAGCATAGTTGCTGATTTTCTCTTTGCATCTGTATTTGTGCATGAGGGAGAGAGAATGTCAATAACCTTTTAGAATTTAAAAGAATGTTTACCTAAATAATACTGCCTGAATATTGTGGATCGTTTATATGGTTTTTTTTTTACGTGCAGTTCGACGGGATCCAAAAGCCTCAGTGTCAGGAGGACAAACGGATTAATCACCACCCCTGCCTGCAGCATGTGATATTATGTATGAAGGCACAGCCCAGTGTCCATATCTGACAACTCGACCTGGAATTGTCACCTCAGCGGGGGTTATTTAGTGTTGCCCAACACGATTGTCGGTGGCAGTGAGGGAGCGGAGAGAGTATTTGGGTTAGGAGGGATAATCCACTCACCCCTAAAGAGGATTGGAGAATCTCACAGGCTTTGATGAGTTATGAGCTGGTGTTTATTTCACATCACAAGAACGGGGCTGTTTGTGTCACAGCGAGGATGCTTTTGCACAACCGCTGTGTCGTCAGCAGCATTATGGATAATCGTGATTGCGCTAGAGACAAAAGGAGGGAGGGAGTCGGATGTATAGGAGGAGACGGGAGGAGGAGGAGAGATGCTCTGAGAATGCTTTGGTGTATTTGCTCCTTATCTGGCCACAGATCCGAGGCTTTAGAGATGATGTGATAACCGAGGCTCGGCTCACTGCGAAAAAAAGATACAGCCGTGGTAATGAGCATCCTCTAAGCTCACTGATCATCCCCCCGAAAACTATGTTTTGTGAGTAAATGATAGCTTTGCCGGAGCGCTCGATGATGAGTCATTTATACAAGGAATGTTATGATAGACATGGGGGGGGGGTGTTTGCAAGGGTACGTCTCCCTATGCCGAGGCACCTCTCGATGTGCAGACTAAATTGACTCGCTCACCTTGACTCTGCAGCTCCGGGACCACCCTGGTGGGGGAAACAAGGGGCTTCTTTCATGCTCCCCTGCCTTCACCCTCAGAAAGCACACTGTGGTCCTGACATAAAAACTCAAGACATTCAATCTCAAAGCAGCTGAGATGTGGCTTCAGTTTAAAGGCAGCTCGTGTCCTTCGGAGGAAGAGGAGTTTTAATTAAAAGAAGACAAAGCTATTAATAAACCACTCGCACACTAAACAATGCCTTTCTTGGAGACGCTGTGCTGCGATCGCCTCGACGTTCCTGTGATCAGAATCTCCTTCTTGTTTGTAATGTTCCCCGTGACAGCTCTAAATATATTTTCTTTGTGTTTTTTATTCTCTTTATTCAAGCTCTGGCGTCGGAGTAATTGTTCTAGAGATACAAGATCTTTCACGCAAAGCTACTCGACTCCGGTTTTGTGTGTGGAGTTCTTTCAGAGGTACTTGGACGGACACTTCGCTGAGTTTTGGGTGGTCTGTAAGATTTATGTAACTGAATGAACCTGTATTCAACAGCATCGCCTCTAACTGACTGTGGTTTTCCGTTTTAACGCGGCCAACAAACAGGAGGATGTTGAGCGTTCGGTTCCATACAAGCTGAGACCATGAACCCATCAAAGGAGCACATCTGTATCCGCGTGAGATCTAATGAGAAGAAATCTGATTAACACCCCAACTGAGAAAAACAGGAAGAAATGTGCAGAGATCAGACGCTTTCATTTGAAACATGCAGTCATGTATATAAATATAATCCGTGCTGTTACATAAGCCGTCGGCAGTGAGTGAACATCCATATAGATGAAGATATTAACGCCAGCTAGGAGGGGTAAAGGTTAATGACGGCAAGCTGCTCTGGAAATCACATGACCTTTACGGCGTTGTTTGAAACAAATGCTTTCATAACAGCTCCTTGTATCTTTGTATTCAGGATACCTTTACTTATCCGTCTATGCCAGGGGTCTTCAACATTTTCAGGCCAAGGACCCCCTAGCTGAGAGAGAGATGAAGCAGGGACCCCCTCTATACTGTATAAAATTGTGTTTCAGATTAAACTTTTTTTGGTTTGCTCTTTTTTCGCTCTACACCAAGCCTCTTTACCAAAAAATAGCAGATCTATTATGTTTGGCTAAAGTTTTCCTCAGAAAAAGGGATGCTAGGGTTCAAGTGATTAAGATAAAAAAAAAATCATTTCACACACAGTTTTGGCGGACCCCCTGTAGTAACTCTGAGGACCCCCTAGGGGTCCCGGACCCCCTGTTGAAGACCCTTGGTCTATGCAGATTCCAATTTCAATTAAACGGTAACGCCGCTGTCACATGACACGCAGATGGTCCCACTGTCTAACCGTCACACGGCAGCTGGCTGCACAACACAAGACCATCAGAACACAAAAGCTTCAAAGGTGCTATGTGTAAGCACAGGGCCAACGATTGAATCCAGATTCCACCCAGTCGGGTCCCCGCATGTGACTGGAGAGCTGTAGCGTTCCCCCCTATCGGAGGAAACAAGCGCTCTACGCTGCCTCCGTCGTTCCTTTCACATGATTTACTGCTGTAATTACATTTTGAAGATTGTGCAGCTCATGCATCCGTAATGAATATACAGCAAACATTCAATCTGGCCTCATCTCATAACCGCAATACCAAATGATTGAGATAAGTTGAGCTGATCACCGTTTTCATTTTGAAGGGAGCGAATTGTTTCTCATCTTAATTCACCTGATTGATCAGGAGTGACACGAGGAAAGCTTCTGCCCCTCCAGACTGTTGCGGTCCCCTCTCCTCTGCCGTTGATTGAAACATCGCTCTGTTCAACCGCGTCACTCAATTAAATGCTATGTTGCTATATGATGCTTGATAGCATTCAATCTACTAACCCCCTCACGAGGCACCGCCCAGACGGGTGCAGACACACATGCATGCAGAGCCACATGGATTGATTCACTGATCATGTCACAGTGTGCCGGCTCAGAAGGATCAATAGACGCTTCAGCTTTGTGTATCGCTTTTTCTAACTGAGTCTGTTCTGTGGATATAAGGAAGATATAGAAGCAACTTGGAAATGAAATGATTCTCCCTGTGAACTATGGACAGTGTGCATGACCCACTCCGACTGCTCTCTTATTGAGACAGAAAGCTCCTGTCAGTGATGCCGGTGGGATCAAATAGCTCATCGCATAATCTTGATTTGTTCGTAGCTCTGCAGTGATTTCTCCTTCTTACCTCGCCTTTACTTAACCCCCTCTACTTTGGCACGAGCATGCCCGGCCCGTCTTAGAACGCGGGAGGATGGATGGTGCTTCTTTTGTTTTTCTGAGCTACTGACGAAGCCGAGCCAGGGTTTGATCCAGCTCATTAAAATCCAGTTAATGTTTATGCTGATGGCTCCGCAGAGACGACCGGAGAGAGACGTCAGCGATATTGCTGCCTCTGATGAAGCGTCAGCTCGAAGCTGTTATGGCTTACAGATGAAGGAAAATTATCCAACAATTCAATGCACCACTTTGAAAGGATATCTTTAATTCAAACACAAGCGGTCACAATTCAATATTGTCAGTGCGAGCAGCTTTTTATGGCAGTAAATAGTGTAATATGTGTGCGATAGTGTACACGAGCGTGTGTCTGAATAAATGAGAAAAGCTGCGACGGTATTTTGTGGTTACGGCGCTGACAGAGAGAAAACATCTGGACCTTGAGAGCCAGAGTTCTTTTTTTTATTTCTTGAGAAAAACAAGATTCAGACAATCCCTGTTTGATATTCAAATCCTGTTTCAGTTACCAACCCTCGCTCCTCTGCGCTGGGTGTTTTCGCTCATTTGTATTCAATCATCTGTCGGGGACGCTCACACACCGACGTGATTACTGATACTGTCACAAAGGTGTGCAAGCAACGGAAGCAGGAATATGACATGACTGCTATATTCTCCCGCATGTGCTGGATGGATGTTTTGTGAGAACAGCAGATATTATAATCGGTTGCTGTGACCTATTGAACAAGTGCTATTGTAAAGGGGTCAGATAAACTCGGTCCCAGAGCAGGAGATAACAGTCACGGTGCCGGAGGAAGGCAGACATCTGTCTTCAGATTCTGACCTTTTCAGTAGTCGGTAACATGAGTTTCTTCCATGCCATTACCTCCACATGTCCAGCACTGTTGTTGTCATCATGACATGCTGATTTTGTTCGAGATGGACTTTTTTCACTCTATTTTTTCCCCACATGTGCAGATGTAAAGGGGCCTCTCACTATGGGCTCTCGGCAGACAGGAAGCGACGCTCGCAGGAGGGCGAATGCACCGACAGCACATCAGAACTCACCATCGCCACGCTGCCCAATGACGGCCCCACCTCCGCCGCCGTGGCCCTCCTGTCGGACGAGTCCGGTCTGGTCAACCCCGCCTTCGACCCCAGCATGGAGGACAGCAGCCAGTCAGGCAGCACGACCAGCCTGGCCGCCCGCAGCAGCACCAAGAAGAGTGAGTGTGAGTGGACGCACAGATGTTTGTGTGTGGTCACATGTAGTCCAGCATGACGTAACCCTGACAGGTCAGAGGTGG
>CAAKHC010003680.1:0-11295 GCA_901007825.1 Macroramphosus scolopax | reverse complement strand
TGAAGGAGTTGTCATCTTGGGGAGAGAACACACACACACACACACACACACACACACACACACACACACACACACACACACACACACACACACACACACACACACACACACACACACACACACACACACACACACACACACACACACACACACACACACACACACACACACACACACACACACACACACACAAGAAGCACGTACAGCACCAAAGTACTAGAGGAGCTTTGTTCCTTCATATGCTAACCTCCCCCCTGAGGTGAGAATAAGCCATCGCGGTGTTTATTATTTTCCCATCAAAGCTGAGCATGTCGTTGTAGCTGGACAGCAGGCGGTCTTCTTCTCCTCTCACAACGCTGCCACATCCACATTTCTTTCCCCACAAAGAAATGATCTGTTGCACCTCCTCTGCCATCCTACCCCAAAGCCTATTTCGGATCCTGCTTATATCTCTTGTTCTAATCATCGGTTTGATATCAGAAGTCTTGTTTCAAAATTGCTTTAAAGTCGGACATTAGAGAAGCTCATGAAAATCACATTCCTGCAAATGCGAATCCATCACAGCCTATTTTGGGCTTCATTTCTTGTTCAATTTAACATCTGATGAAATGGTTCCCCCTGATTTAGTTATTCCTGCACTGGAAACATAATCTCTACCAAACTAAATATATAAAACCCATATATATTAGCTCTTCATAACAGTGTACATGTTAACATGCACTGTGTACCACATTAATGTAGAGTACACGGCTGCAGTATTGTGTTGGTAGCAGCAGTGTCAGTGCCCTGACCTGGGGTCAGTCATGTGACAGCGAGTGATCTCCTCCTGCGAGCGCAGCAGAAATGTGTGAATGCAGCACATTTAGCAGAGCGGCGAGCTACAGTACATCCCATCAACCTCAATGTGTCCGTGTGTTATTTATGCCGAGTGTGACTCACTCAGCATACATTAAATCTCTCCCCACCTTATTCAACGGACTAAATTGCACGTCACCATGTCGGGAAGAAACTTATTTCTCTATTAAACTTCAACACCGAATGAAGAGGCACCTGATCTGCCTCCCGTTCTACCGTTTTAACTACCCTACTGTATATTATACATTATCACTTAAGCTAATGAGGTCGTTCAATAATTGGAATCACTTTGTCTATGTCATTGTGCTATTGTGCCGATTGCACAGCAGAGGAGAAACTGAATCTGCTACCATTAAGGAACTAGCAGAAAAAGGTCCTCATTAATATGCAAATATGCTGCTCCAGAAGCTAATTAGATTATGCAGTCTTTCGAAAGTGCCCTTGATGTTTAAATTAAACAGAGACTGGCCGATTTTAAACCAGCTTTGTATCATAACAGTATGGGTCTTATATGCAAATGAACAATGATTAACTTCCCTCCATGTTGCTGGCACCCGGAGCTCCCAGCTCATTGGCCAACACTGAGGCTATTGTTCAAACTAGAGGTCCATTCGTACAGATGCACGATACACAACAGGAAGCTGGATGTATTTTAGCAACCATCTTGAGGAGGAGGATGAATTATATGCTTCACAGCCAGGCACAGGAGAGAAGTGCAGGGCAACGCAAACATCTCTATGCAGAAGCAGAATGTGTTCTAATGGACACAGCAATGTTATGAGCAGCCTGGGAGTGGCTTTGGAAGGCGATGAGCCCAGTGCATTCTGGGTGTTGTAGGTTCTTTACCTTTTGAGCAAATGTAAATACCACAGCACCTTTTCTGTTTTCTTTGCTTGTTTAACACAAATATTTACGACACAGACGCCCTAGTTTTATGAGAAAAGTGGTTCTTTAAATGAATATCATGGCTTGTCTTGCGTTACAATGTTTCCATGAAGGTTACCAGAAGAGAACCAAGACAAAAACTATGACAGCATTTTTGGCATGTTATTACGTCCACTTCCAGAGGGACATAACAATAGAAAAATCTGTTCAATGTATTTATTTCTATTCTTGGTTTACCCTCAACTGCAACTATTCTCTATTTGTCTCATATTTTCTGTGAAGGACTCTTGTCAGAAGCCTGCATGCTATGAAAAGACAGTTACTCTGACCAAGGAGCCTTATGACTCCCTGGGTATGACTGTGGCAGGAGGCATGTCCAGCCGAGGGTGGGACCTCCCCATCTATGTCACAAACGTGGACTCCGATGGAGTGGTTGGACAGGAGGGCTCCATCCGCAAAGGTAAAGTAGATTATGAATAAACCTTCATGTCTCTTTTTATTACACACCTGCGTATGTGAATATTACTCGGAGTGCCATGTTTAGTGGCTTAGTGTTATTAATTTAGTTGGATGAAGTGTGCATTTTGTCTTGTTGTATACTCCAAAGCGACGAAGCACATATTATGGCAGGCAGACTGTTGTGGATTAACGTTGCTGATGGAAACAATGTGTATAACAGACGGGCTGATTGATGAACACTTGTTTCATTATGAGGGCGATTCATTCAGCAGAACGCTCAGCGGTGCTACTGTAGTTCAGTGCTCCACAAATTGGCTATAACACACTTACGCAACAACACAGTGCTCGGGACTCGTTGTGTTCCAGAGCAGTAATGTAATTAGTTATTTTATTTTAGGAAATCAGTCAGCTTTGAAATAGAGCACAACATGGATCAGCAGACAAATAACTGGATGTAAAAGCGGCGGTTTTGATGTTAATGTATGCAGTTTAATGCAGGGGAGAGAGATTTTAGCACAAACTGCTGATTCCTCTATATCGATTGTAAACAGCGGAAGGTGTAATGGGAGCGAAGCAGACTTCATAAAGCAGTCAGCTGAGCCAATTGTGGACGCTTCAACGTGGAGGCTGCTGTATTTCTATGGGACACAGCAGCAGCAGCAGCAGCTGTCTGTGTGCTTACCAAACATTTTTGTGTTCTGTAATAGAAAGATTTAGTGGATGTTATAAATATTTATATATTGAATTTGCATTTCCTCGCAGGGCAAGCGTGTCCTTTTAGTTGCTTTCTATGAAGCTGGACAGTGCCGTGTGTGTGTTTGTTGTTGTTATTTTGCACCACTTTCATCACTGGGAGGCTTTTTAAAAGCACAGGTGGCGCTTGGTTTCCATCCCTTTGTGTTCTAGCTGGGAGGTTGTTGAATATTAAACAGGCAGATGATGGGTCCCCGTCCTTGGAGGTCTATTAAAAGCTATTATCAGGGCAGCAACCCTGTGCAGAGGATGAGCTGTGCTGTCCACTTCCTTCCCTGCAGGTGACATCTTGCTAAACGTGAACGGGGTGGATTTGACGGGGGTCACGCGTTGCGAAGCGGTGGCCAACCTGAAGAACACCTCCTCTCCCGTTGTGCTGAAGGTCTTGGAGATGCGTCCTCCTGAAGAGAGTCTGCAAGATTGCACATTGCCACCCTGTCTCACACCCTCGCCCACAGATTGCACCAAGAGCCCGCTGCCCAATGACGATTACTCCCCACTGTGGGTGTCATGGCTGCAGATACCCAGGTAAGCATCCAAGTGTCCCTGCATCCACTTCATATACATTTTCTTCTTTCTCTGCTTCTTTTTCTGAGCCAGGTTTAATGAACACCCCCTGCAGCCAGTCCTTTTGACATTTAACATAACAGCTTGTGCCAGCGGAAACTTTGACACAGCCAGCTGAGAAGACGATGCTCATTATACTTTTAAAACTAACTTTTCAGCTTAAATATTCAGGTCTATTATATCAGTAGAACTGGAGTGAGGTAGAACGGAACACTTACTTTTAGACCGTAGCATAAGAGTTTATCAGCACAGTGTGCTGAGAGGGAGACTGTTGACATCAATAAACTGTAACTTCTGCTTGTATGTAATGACGGGAAAAACGAGGATGAGGATGCACATACACCCTGTACAATATGGCGGACATAGAGGGTATGCATATGACGTCACAGTTGGTGGATGTGCAGTAATGCGGTTACACCGACTGAGTGGCACAAGGATTAGTGGCAGCATTAGCGTTGAGCTTGAATGCTGCTGCTGCAAAGAAAAAAATGACAGGTACATTTGGAAAGAACTGCTGAGTATATTAGAGGCAGCATAGACTGTATTAATGCATTTGCATCCAAATATGGTCACAGTCATGTTACTTGGAGTTGAACATGCAGATAAAATAGGGTAATGCTGCTCTTATTGCAAACTACAGCCGATGCATTCGTACGACTTTGTAAAGTTAACTGTGCTAACAATCCTGCAATGAGTGTTGAACAATGTCCTATGAGACATTAAAGTGTTCACTTAGTATTAACGTGCATTAAGGGTGCGTTAACACTTTGCTGTCTAAAAATGAGCTGCTTACATTAGATAGTATCGTTAGCTTACTTTCAATATAAGCAAATAAGCTTCACATCTGTATTGTTACGGCCTGAGCAGGCGGTGTTGTTTCAGGGACCGTTTCAGTGTTTTGCTAAAGTACAATGTGCAGAGCACGCAGGGGTCATTCCCACATAGAACACAAATGTGATTCAAAAGAATTGATTTCAAGCAGATAATCACCCGGTTTCGTAGTGTCCCTCACTAACAGCCACGTTGCAGCTCTGTGCCCTCTATACAGTGCATTTGAGTAATTTGTGTTTTTAATTTCCCCCTTGCTTCTTGCAGGCATCTCTACTGCTGCAAAGACATTGTCCTGCGGCGGAGTACTTCAGGCAGCCTGGGCTTCAGTATCGTCGGAGGTCAAGAGGAGGTCAACTGCAATCAATCCTTTTTTATCCGCTCCATCGTTGAGGGGACGCCAGCCTACAATGACGGCAGGATAAGGTATTCAGCCCATTTGATATTGTCCTCGTACTATGTAATACAGACGAGGCATGAAAAGTCATGCAGTCCTTGGTTAACTGTCAATGCATATCTTTAATTAGCCCTTCTGTCTTTGCGCAGGTGTGGGGACATCTTGCTCGAGGTGAACGGGAAGGGTACATGGGGAATGACCCACACGGCACTGGTGCGTCTTCTTAAGGAGCTTCGAGGCAGAATCACCCTGACCATCGTCACCTGGCCGGGCAGCCTGCTGTAGCAGTGCTCCAAGCCATCCAACGCTGCTTCAGTGGCACTGACCAAGTCATGTGGAAGGCGGGACTTGAGACTGGCTGACCACCCTAAGCTTGCTGTGTGGGAGAAGCTTAGAATACTGCTGTAGTTGTATGCATATCCAACTTCTGAGACTTTTACCCGGGAGTTTGGAGAGGGACAAACGTGTGACTGGATTGTAACCAGAGTTTAATCTGCCTCTCCAAGAACGATGCACCGGGAGGATCCAAGCCTGAGCCACTTCTAACCTGGATGTTGGGTGCGATCTGTTAAGAGGACAAGGTCTGTCGCTGGCACAGCATCCAGTGAGATGGGTGTGGGGATCAAGAGGACGCAGAACACATTGCCAATTCCAGTAGTTATATATTAGGGTATGCATTATGTTGGACTCACATTTCTTTACTGTAAATGTTGGCTGTCTAAAAAAGTACTGATCCAAGCACTTGTACTGCGTTTCTTTTGTTTGTTTGTGGTATGGCCTTTAAATATAGGCTCCATTCTGTTTGTACTGACAGTGGTTGTCATTTTCATCCATTGATCGGAGGACACGATGCCAAGTAGTAGTCTGTGTTGAGGTTTGTTTTCTCTTTTATTTCAGAAGCTAGAGCTAAATTCTCAAACCACTGGCAAGAAAATATCGAAATAAAGATAAAGAATCGACGTGTTCATAATGTAACATGTTAAAAAAAATATATATATATAATTAGGTGACATTGTGGAGGCCTTACTAATTTTCTTACTTTTAAGAAAAAAAACTGACTTGGTTTCTGTGTATCAGTAGATGGTCTGGGGCCCGTCTGCTGTGGTTCTGTCTGTGTGCTTCAGCCTGTGTAGTATATCTGATGGTACATTTGGTTAAATGATCAATAAAGTCATTTGAAAAGGAGAGTTGTGTGAGAAAAGCCTTACGTCAGCTCAACAAAACAGCAATATTAACATACTGTATACAACACATGAATAAATACATTTTTACAGTAACACTTGGCAGTTCCTCAGACGGGGACATCGTCCTCCCACAGTCAGTTGTTCTCCTTCGTATTTCACTCGTAGGTGTTTTTACTGACTCACACTGTCCCTTTCCTCACCCTCACCCAACCAATGTGTGCGTCTGTCTCTGTTGCACCTGTATGATGACTGTAGTCTCTCTGACCATCTCTCTTTGCTGCCCTTCTTTCCTAAAGTGTTGCTCTTGTGTGATTGCTCCACATTGTTGCATCACTGCCTCCTCTCCTCTGAAAAACACCAGTCATGCACTGTATTTTCCATTTTCCATTGATGAACCTCAAGACTTTTTAATTGGGAAATAATACAAGGAGAAAAGAACTCGCGGTACAATGGGAAGAGACTGCTGGCCTTTATTTCCCTTATCCACTGGGGAGGCAGATAAGACGGAACTCCAGGGACCAAATCCTTCACCACGGTGCCTGCATGCAGTTTGCCTGGCTGAACTTTTGCAGCCTCCCCTCCTGGCCCCACTTTCAGTAACAATGAGCCAGGAAGTGTGTCACAGCATGCCCTTTATAATAAACCCTAACAGCGATGCTGCAGTATCCTCTAAAGTACAGGGAAAATCCATTATTTACTTGCAGTCCTGGGAGACTACAAGACTGATCAGCCATGCCTTCACAACATGAATCCCCTCAAACGACCTCTGAAAAACATTCATGCAAAAATAAATCCCTGCTGAGGGGCAAGGTGGCAATGGAAAATATACGCTCAATTCTACAGTGATGCAAGATTGAGACAGACATCTCAAAACAAAATCCACGTCTTTAGCAAGATAATTAATGTTTTCGTGACTGTCGGATTAGAGGGATCATTTGTAAGGGGGCTAACCAGCCAGCCCTGCACCATCATGGATGACCATGTACCTCACTTACAATGAGTCACTGTGGCGTGAAGAAGCAACAGCTCCACTTCAGGGATGCTCCTCTCATGGTGGTAACTTCACCTGGGGGCGGTGGCGAGAATGGAACAACACAGGACACCCGTTACATTGATATAAGGCAGTACCCAAAACCTGTATTCTTTATCTTCCCTTTTGTATAGCTGGAGGAAGAGGAGGCACACTGTCCATGATATATAGGTTTCTTTTAATTGGGGTAAACACCTTATCTGGTTTAAAGTGTGAATTATGAAGCACTAGCTTGTTCAGGTGGACCAGAAATTACACCTTTAAAGAAAGAGAATCACTGTATAATGTTCTGTGTGTTTTACTGAGCTGCGGATCAGGAAGCTTTATGGACCATTCGAAGGACACCAAAAGCAGATGATATTTTAGATAAAAACCTCTCTGCTGAGGGGAAATCCATTGTGTATTCAAATGCAACCCTTTTCTACTGCCTCAAGATGTCTTGGCTCATTGTGTACTTTGTTTTTGCATTTTCCTCTATAAAAGTATCATCTTGGATAAAGCACTGCTGACGCTGACACTCATCTTACACTTGGCTGGAGTAATTATTCAAATTCAGTTACTCAACACAGAAAGGAGAGAAAGCCTGACGGGGCAGAGCTTTGCAAGGAAAGAGATAAATATATTAGATGTTTGGAGTACACTCCTCTGTTGGCAGCAAGGAATAGGACCCAAGGCCCACACTTGTTCTTGCCTATAGCCAATAGCTCCAACCGAGAAACAACCACCTCACATAACACCAAGAACACAATCCAATGGTTCCCAAGGAGGCTGTTTTTGAAGAACTAGAGAAAATTGGAGCGCGGAAGCCCTGTGATAAGTTTTCACATTTCACGATCTTATTCATCCTGCACAGGCCAGTGGGTGCACAGTAACATGTACAGTATGTCATATGATGCCCTGGTCGCTGTGCAATTCTGTGCAGTCCATCGAGATCCATGAATGGACACACCAAGTTGATTCTGTGAGTCTTATCGTGGGTAACAACAACACTTTCATTATAACACAATTATAATGAAACTAATAGTTATCCACATATGTAAAAAGCAGCTGTGAATGGTGTCAAAATTGGGACAATACATGAGCCCCTTTGTATTCCATGGACGGACATGTGGGGTTATTGAAATCGACGTTATGGGCCCAAAGATTTGCCCTGAAGAGAAATTAGTTTCATGTGTGCAGTTGAGGCAGAGAGAGACGGGCAGTATTGCCCATTACAGGCTATGAGGGGTATGACAAATAAAAACAGATGTAAGTCGAGGAATGTACAGGCCTCAAAACAAATGGTGAAGTCAGCATATATAAGTCACATCAGGCACAAAAGCAGCTAAGAAAACCAAGTAAAAGGCATCTTTTAGAAATAATTTGGATCGTACCAAGCCTCCTAAATCTAAAGCAAGATCTATAAGGGGTAAAGGCTGTTCCTAAATCAAAAGGGACGATGCAGAGATCCACAAGTGGTGTGCCATATTAGATAGGCAGCATATGCCGGCATATCAGCAGCATATGCCCATCCCAGCGGTATGCCCCTTGCGTGAAATGGCATGAGCGGCTAGAGAGTGTGAGGCCACTGTCAGATTGTCACACCTGAGCAGTCAGTACTGCGGGAATTCCTTCCATAATTGAGAATGCAGCGCAACAGTGGCCTATAACTAAGGTTTAAGGACCGTTGTTTGGATATGTGCAACGTATTTGAATTATAACCTTGTCACTCTACCAAAATGTTATGAATTAGTCAGACTGGCTACGATTGCTAGGCCAATGATAGCTACTGCTAAGGTGGTCAACAACAGATCCAAGGTGAGCAACTCATACCTTCCTTTATCTATGGAGGTATGTTGTGCTACATTATCAGACAGAAAGACTATGTATGGCTTTTACTTACTGTAAAACTTTCTCTTTGGCATGAATGTGCATCAGGGGTCGGTGCTGGTGCAAATTTGTTGAGGCTGTAAAATATTGTTATGCTTTTGATGTACTGAATCAGCCATGCACTAAGTGACTTTCAGTGAATTGTATTTCAGCTGCCTTTTTCAATTATCAGCTCCTGTTCCAGATTAACAGTCTGCCCAACCCTTTGTTAACACTAATGTCTGACTAAATTTTTCAATTTTGAGCTCACTACTTTGTTGCAATGATCAAACTGGCCCACGGGCATTTGAACTAGATTTACCATTTGCCATGTGCAAGAAATATGACAAAGAGCGGATGTTGCCGTTGTGTTGTGCACGTGCATGTGTGCACATGGAAGAGATTATTAGCGCGGCCGATGCAGTGGCAGCTGGGAAGACTAGAGCTAGATTTATCATCCAGATGCATGATTCACAGTGAGGGAACAAATGCTGACCAAATGGCAAACAGCTTCTCAGGTTCCACCTGATTGGAAAGGTAGACGGTGTCGGAGTCGGGGCAGAAACATGCAGTATATCATTCACTATAACCGATGGGGAGAATGTGAGCGTTGACCACATGGAACATATTTATGGTGGTGGTAAACCTGGGGCATGCGGTCACAAGCTGATAACCAGTAGCTGATGTCTGGAGGGCTGTGCAGCTACACTCTGCCTGTGTGTGACTTAACAAAGGACATGCGGATTACCAGCACAGCACACCTACATTATCAGAGCAATCGTGCAAAGTAACACTAACACTGACCAAACAAATTAACAGAAAGCATGGCAGGCTACAAGGCAGAGTGAGGCTCCTACTGTTCTTTCTCCTACACAGAATGTAGGGCACATACATCAAAACCAAGCCCAAAAAGTGCAAGCAGCACACACTGGACTCTGGGTCACGTGACAGAACAATAAACAATCTGTGTCGTGGATAGCAAAATTTCTGACGCATTCCCTTTGTGCGTGTCTGTCACACACATGCAATTCTTATACTCACTCTTCTGCAGTTAGCCCACGGCTCCCCAGCTGTCCAGTTGTCCCACTTGCCTCATTTGACCCACAAGACTGATGTTGGCTTCATATTCAAACCTGAATCTAAAGATCAGACAAACATAAATGCAACGCAGAAACAGCCTATGAAGACATTTCAACAGAGCACATACAGCAAGAGATACATCAGTTCTTTGCCGTCGTGCACTTATTTGCAAGAAAGTAAATTTACAGGGAAGCTTCAACACTGGCTGACACAGGTATTTGTTGTGTCAAGCACATTTCAGCTTTTGCAACCACACGCACTGATTGAGAAAGTATTCTATAATTTCACAATCAGTTCCAGATTTGAGAGCAGTGCCTCGGTCAAGGGCAGCAGCGGGAGTATTTCTGATGCCTAACATGTAATTGTTTTGGTGAGAAATGCTCTGTCACAGCGAAATGTCACAGTCACCCTCCCCTATTAGCCTGAGGTTAGCTGAGGAGTATGTGAGTAGGAAAAGGGATGTGCCTGTGTGTATTATAGTTGGCAGCTGCCTCCGTTGATAATAATTAAATAGGCATCTGTCTCCGGATCAACACTGAGTGTGCAGAGGAAATATAGGGCAGGATTTGGCTTGTGCATGCATGTGAACATGGGTGTTTGAGTACATATATGGCAGCTCTCTAACTGGCACTATATGAAGCATATTGTGGAAATCAGATTGGCCCTCATCATCTTATAATCAGGAAGGTCCTAAGCTATATGCAGGACAGCGTGCACAGTTGTTACCTGAGGGCGACTAGTAAATACAGCCACTAATATAGACTTGGCAACTTGGCCCACCTCCCTGCACCAGAAACAAAGAACTAAAATAGTTTTGCATAGGCTGGCGATAACTTCTCCTGGTCTTACAACAATCTTTATTTGTGTCACGACGATGCTTTTTTGCTGCAGTTGGCATTTATTCACAATATCTGTGCACAGGCAGAGCAGTTTATATTATGGCTATCAGCTATGAAAGAGGCTCCAAACAGATTAATTTCACAATCCCTTCTTCCATTTCATATGCAAATAATTGAAGTAAACTCGTACTTTTGTTACTCACTTGACTTTATTCCACCACACAAGACTAACATTTGGCCTCCATGTTACAGGAAGATAATAAATTATGTTCTTTTAAATGTTCCTGTACACATGTCTTGAATCAGTATAAAACAGACTCTTACTGAAGCTGCACTCAAAAAATACTAACTTGTCATGATAAAATATTGCCCCATTTTGCCAACACCATATTCTGCAGTCCTCCCAGTTTCTCTCAAGCTTTCAATATCACTTTTGCAATTCCTTGATGCGAAAGAGAGGGAGAGAGAGAGAGAGGGAGAGAGAGAGAGAGAGAGAGAGAGAGAGAAGGAGGAAGCGGCCTGGCAGGCTACAATTCAAACACATATTTAATGAGCCAAAAATAGAATATC
>CAAKHC010003678.1:0-46094 GCA_901007825.1 Macroramphosus scolopax | reverse complement strand
CAAATGACACATTTTATGTCTCACAATTTGAGCAATAACAAAAAAAAGGTTCTCTTAATTTCTAATGTTCTTTAAACTGTTCTCCAGAGACACACATACACACACACACACACACACACACACACACACACACACTATCTCTGTTGATCAACCACCACCTGAAGGAAAACGCACAGCACGTCAGTTTATTATATCTAGAAAGTGGATTATCTAAATGTATGTAAGATTATAAGATTACACGGGATCACTGATGCCATCTCACAGATTGACCATCAACTGACAATGATGTCATTGTGTGTGTGTGTGTGTGTGTGTGTGTGTTCGTGTGTCTCTGTCGCCCACAGAGCTCTGTCTATTCCCTCACACTCAAGTCCATCATCAGTGTCTCTACGCTCATCCTGCTTGGCCTCATTGTTGCGTACCACTGCTGTGAGGTTCAGGTAATTCAGAATTACATCATTACTTTTGATCCAATCAGATGCAAACTATCATCAAGTCGCCGCCCCGCTTGCCGTAAAAGAATCATTATACTCTTCTGCTTCCAATACTCATATGATCATGTTCTCTATAAGTCATCTTTCTTGTCTCTCTGGTAGCTCTATGTTCACGACATTGGTGCAGAGGATTGGCGGATCGCTATGACAACAGAGCGTTTTGCTCTGATAGCGCTGGAGCTGGCGATGGTGGCCATCCATCCGTACCCGGTGGGTCTGTTTGCATACTTCAACGAGACCAAGGCGCGCCTGGCGCTCTCAGAGACGGAGCTGGAGATCATTCTTGCTTTGCCCATGTTCCTGAGGCTGTACCTGCTGGGCCGGGCCATGATGCTGCACAGCCGTCTCTTCACCGACACGGCCTCCCGCAGCATCGGAGCGCTCAACAAGGTGGGAGGTCAAACTCTGACCTCTACACATTTCAGAGTAGATAGAAAGACCTCTTTCAGGGAACCACAGTTTAATAACATCCAGCTTTTCTGCAGAAATGGAAGTAAATGAAATCTAGAAAGTTGTTGCAAGCAATTCTTGATTTTCGACTGGGCTTCTATTACGAACATTTCATGCACGTCTGTTTATGTTTTATGTCCAGGTGGGCCGAGAGGTCTGTAGACGTGTGACACTCGAGGTGTGACTATCACAGTTTCGCTCTTATGAATCCCAGCGGCTTCACATGCTGATTACGTCCCCGCCCCCCCTCCGCTAGCTCTCCATTGCTTGTCTGCTTTCTTTACCACAGTCGATCAAATCCACTCGGCTAATCCTTTCCCTTATAAATGCTATTTAAGAGTGACGAAAATGACCTTTGTCTCCCTGCTGCAAAGCCAAACCCACTATCCATGTAGCAAGCCAGATTGAGAACAAGTTCTTATCCCTCATCTCTTCTGTATTATGTAATCGTAATATGACAGGTGCTATCCTAAATAGCATAAAGTAGACCCCTGCTGTCAAGATGATGACATGATACATCCCACTTTTGTGATCTTCAGATACACTTCAACACCCGATTTGTGGGGAAAACACTCATGACCACATACCCCGGGACGGTGCTGATGATCTTCAGCGTCTCACTGTGGATTGTTGCAGCGTGGGGGTTGCATGTTTGTGAGAGGTATGTGATGCTACGTCAGCCGATATTCAATGATCACCCAAATATCTCTACTGTAGTACTTTGCTGTATTTTATCTGGTTAATACAGACAGGATCAGATGTGATCTGCACTTTTATTTTTGATATGTGAAAATACATTTCTGTCAAGATGTCACTTTAATGTCAATCAGGCGACGTTTATCTGCCCAAATATCAGTTTCAGTGCATCTTTATCCTGCAGACACCACAACTACAGAGACCTGAGTAGCAACTACATGGAGGCCCTGTGGATGGTCTCGGTTACGTTCTTGTCCATCGGTTACGGAGACGTGGTCCCTCACACCTACTGCGGTCGGAGCATTTGCCTCCTCACTGGGATAATGGTGAGCGCTTATAAACAGGGCCTAGAAGGAATCTCAGCTAAAAACAAGACTGCAGATGAGCAGTAAATGTGTGACTCTCACAGGGAGCTGGCTGCACAGTCCTGGTGGTCGCCGTGGTTGCCAGGAAGCTGGAGTTGACCAGAGCAGAGAAACATGTCCACAACTTCATGATGGACTCACACATCTCCAAGAGGGTAGATACAATTGTCCACCCTCACAGCGGCTGCATATTACATGTCTATTTTTGATTAATTAGGCCTGAATGTGAACAGAGGAAATGGCTTGTCATCAACCACGCTTCAAAACATTCATTTTTATGGTCTTCAAATCATAATTTAACCAGCAAGAGCTGATTTCTGGGATTTTCCAGCAGCCTGTTTTTCTTCTTTCAAGCCCATGACAAAGTATACGTAACAAAAAAGGCTCTTGGGGAAGAGAAATCATCTCCACCCCATTACCAGTCGTATTTTATGAAGAACCTCGTTTGAAAGAAGTTGAGGCTAAAAGGAAAGTGTGTGTGCGTGTGTTACTCAGGGTGTGCAGTAAATAAAAAGGCTTTCAGGTCATGTGCATAAACATCAAATAACTCACCAAGTGATTCTCCTTTGACTAGACAAAAATTGCAGCAGCAAATGTGCTGAGAGAGACTTGGCTTATCTACAAACACACTAAGCTGTCGAGAGAAAGAGACGACACCAGAGTCCGCATGCACCGGCGGAAGCTGCTTCTGGCCATCCACCAGTAAGACACTTATCATCGTTTAAAGCTCCTCCTGCACAAACCACTGCAAGGGAAAAATCTTTCATTTGCTCTTTGTTCAGGATATTATAAATAAACAACCTGTTTTTCTTTTTTGTTTAATATCAAAGAAATCAAAGTTTTACCGCTTGAAAAACAAAACTCATGCAGTTACTAAATACATTTACTACACGTAATTCTACATTGGTGGACTGGGCCTTTAAATGTCTGTATTCATCATATTATAAAAGTATTATTTTCATTGATCCTCCTGTTACATCTTCAATGAAATGATTTCATGTCAGGCTGCGGCGAGTGAAGATGGAGAAGAGGACACTGGCAGACCAGGGGAACACATTTGCGGACCTCTGCAAGGTGAGAGAGGCAAGTGAATGCATCATGAATGCATCATTTCATATCATCATGTCAAAAAAGCAGCAACGAATATTCGCCTAATGTCTCTTCCTCTTGTCCTGGACATGGAACTACATGCACGGCTGTGGGCATGAACCCCCATGCAGATGCAGAGCCTGATGCATGATGTCCAGGCAGAGGTGCAGGGCTGCAGGGGGGAGCTGGACACACACATCCACAGCTTAGAAAAGCACGTAGAGGAGCTGAGAGAGGGCTTCAGGAGCCTGATGCCGATCCTGTCAAGTACCTTGTCGATGCAGAACTCCTCCATCCGCCACCTGCTCAGGGAGAGGGAGGATAAGACAGAGACTGCGAGTGTGAGTGGAGAACGGTAGACAAATGACACGAGGAGCAACCTGTTCTCCATGAAGATAAAATGATCTTGCTCGCAGCTTGTTTATCTTAAGAGGTGGATGTGTTGACAAGGGCAAAACTAGAAGGAAGTAGGACTGTTAAAACCGAGTAGCCCATGAATAGTTTGTTACAGTATACACTGCTAATAATACCAAACCACAGTAGGTCAACTGATTAGTCGACAGAAAAAAAACATTTTGAATCTTCAATTATATTTTTGGGAGTTTTAGACTTCCAGATAAAACATTTCACACCACTGCTTTGTGCTACAGGATGTAATGTTCACTCATTTTTTGATTTTTAGACAAATCAATCCATTAGTGTTGAAAGAAATATATTGTTTCTGCCCTGTATAGTCTCAACCAAAAGAAATGCAGGAAGTTTTGGAGGATTCAAATCCCTCCTATGAGTAGCTTTACATAAACACACTGCCCTCCTCTGAATGTTGTAAAATGTGTGAAATTTTAATAAAGTTTCTGCAATGTAACCTCACTCATGAAGATACCAATGTAATTTCTAATTAAAATAAACAACAAACAATTCATTAAGCCAAAACAATATTTTATTAAGAGAGACAGGGTTGGAGGGCGGAGTTACAGCAACAACCCATCTCTGCTGTCTGGTCTGTCTTCAGGTCTGATAGACCGCTGAGTCTGCCGCTGTGTTGGAGGCAGGAGACGCTGATATCAACCGGTCCATCCCCTCCTCTCCCCTTCAGCTCCGGGGAGGACAGCTAGTGCTGCTTCCTCCTGAATGAGCACCCTGCGAGAGGAGACAATGACAGTCAATGTCTGACAAAAGAGAAGCTGCATGGTACAGAATTAAAGCCTGCGAAGCACATTGCTGTTGTCCTACACAGTGCTGACACGCTCATCATTTTCAAACACGTGATGATTCGATCACTTAACATTTTAATCTACAGAGAATGGATGAATCAGATTACAAAATCGAATAGAAGATTAAAAAAAAATCAACACTATGTGTGTGACCTGTAGCTGTAGGAAAGGTTTGTTCTCAGCCTTCGAAAGGGGGGAGCCAGTGGTCTAGCTCAACCCTTCTGCAAACCGAGGTTGATCTGGCACCGACATGAGATTGGAAAACCACGACAGAGGAAGTCCAGTCACTTTAGCAGTGCGGCCGACAACTACAATGTGTGTCACATATGAACACATTTCTCAAATAATGTGCTCTGGATTTAAATCTCTAGGGTTACTTGTTGCACTGAGTTGGTTACACTGAGCTCTGGGGAGCAAAACCAAATCAATAAAATGGCCTATTGGGTTTCTGATCGGCTGCTGTGCAATAAATTGTCACATCTGAATTGATACTCGATATTTCCACCCGTTTTACTCAAATGATATTTAATTAAATTATTGTATGGGGAACATCCCCCCCAAAAAAAAATTCCAAACAAAATACTTGAACAGGTTTCAGTTCAGTGCAATAATAAGACTAATATTGTACTTGCATGTGTTTTGAACCAATTCTATGACTGCCCCTTAATCATTTACTTATTGGTGGGCACAACTGTTGCAAAGAATTTGATTAACCTAGCAAAAAGTACATATATTTACTGTGATGCTTTGCAGAAGTAAATTCAAGCTGTGGCTTGAACAAGGTACTACACGTAGTAGTTACATCAGGAAATAAATATCTCACAACACACGCAGCTGCATACTGGACTGCATCAATAACACTATAAATGAGGCTGAGAGTTGCCTGCAGTGGAACCAGCAGTTGAATATTGTTGATACTGGAGGAGTTACTGACCCTCTGTGAGTCGCGCTTTTCCTCCAGTGGGCTGACACAGGACTGTTGAACAGCCCACACACAGAACAACTGTCTGGGCATGGCTGAACACCGTCGTGATCTTGTAGCATCCTGGAAAGACACATTAAACATTCAGTATTTGAATTAGTCAACTGTTCCTCCAAACACGTCTTTGATAGACTCCAAATATCTAATGGGGGTGTGCTTTAGCATTTCGAGAGATTAGCCGTTACCTGGACATTTCACATCCATAAAGTAAGAGTTGGGACTCTGAACTAGACGCTTCTTCTTGTGCCTCCTCTTTTCCTCCTCAGGGGATGGGTGCAACAAGTCTTTTGCGAGCTGCAGAGAGAAAAAAAAACAAGTTAAACACCAAAAATTAACTAAAAGGGAAACCAACTGTAAATGTGTGGACCTGGTTAAAACGCAATAAAACACGTAAAAATAGGAATGTCGCAGGGGATAGTCTTTCTAATGTGGCTTTACACACCTACATGAAGTTTTTACTTTTGGTGAGGCGACTTTAACGTTCGTTAGGCCTCTCGGCCGCCCTGAGTAACTTGGATTTGATATCGCAAACTAACGTTGCTCATTTCCCCATGCACAAGCGACTCTTCAAATAATCAAACAAAGGTGACAGATGAATCCAGTTTAACCTACAATAAAAAATGAAAAGCTACGCATTACTATCTCGGAACCGACCCTTCATTTCCTCCGCTGAACTGGCTCCATGTTTGCGGTGTGCGCGCAGCCATCTTGTGTCACAATGCGCTCAAATGTGCGGAATTATTTCTGTAAAACGGGGACTTAAACCCAACAAGAGTCGCTACTACTGGCACCGGTCGATTCCCTGACTTCCTATGTGAACATTGAACCGTGAGTTGGCGCCCTGGCGCTTGATTTAATAGTGAAAATGTTATTTAAAAACGACCTGCGGATACTCACTGGCATGTTGGCGAGGAAATAGCCGCTGCCGAAAAGGAGGCTAAACCGGAAGCGAGGGCTTGATATTGATGGTTCGTATGAGCCTGAGCCGGACGTGACGACTTTAACGCGGCATGGCGGCCATATTGGTGAGGTAAAAGCCTCTCGCCTGAACAAATTTAGAGGCTACTCACAGCGCCTCCTGCTGACCAGCTGAGGTGCAGCAAAGACCATAACTCAACTCCGTCATAGTTTTAATGAAACTGTGTCATGTGTATCACGGTGCATTGTGTTGATAATTTTCAAAAATGCAGTATTTTTCCTTTTTGTCTTGTTTTTGTTTTCCATTTCCATTTTGCTGTTGCAAATTTAATGTGCACAAGAGAATCGTTTCTACCATTGTCTTTTAATGTAACACAAAATAATACAAAATAATACGAGTAATACTATACAAAATAATAAATCATTTATACATTTTTTACGTCTCGCTGACAAAAATAAAACAGCGTAAAACATTACATTTGACAAATATAATATACCTTTTTGAAATAAACAGTATGCTAGACTTATTCTACAGTCAGTGAATGTCATTTGTTTTCCCCTCCTTCTTCAGACTTGTTTTTTAAGAGGGTCTCTGAGTGTCATCATCTCCTTTATCTTCACATAGGTCTCACAATCTGGAGGGAAATGGTTCCTCTGAGAGAAAAAATGAGAGATCTAGAATTATACAAATTATCTTCAAACCCCCCACCGCCATAAATTCACACTATAAGTTCATAATCAAATGTTACTCTATTATCTGTAAGCGTCTCTTACACTGTACGTACTTTATAGTGAAGTGACATACAGTCAGAGGTTATGAATCAGTCAAACATCATCAGTTTGAAGTTATTATTGGAATAGCACAAAACATAATTTTTCTTTTTATATTTCCAACCTTACGAGCAACTTTCAGTGAACTGAACATGTTCATAATGTTGTTTGTGATGCAAAGGGAGTGGAATCATGACTTACATAATGCGAATAGTAAACCCTAAATACTCTATACTTCTCTGTTGGAAGCTAACAGCCACATTAAGTGAAACCCACCTGCAGACAGAGACGCAGCAGGCCTCCTCCCTCAGCCTGCATTTGCAGGGATGAGAGGAACAGTGGCAGCAGCTGCTCCGTTATTCTGTTTCCTACACAAATAAGCACACAGCATGAGCCCTACAGCTTCACTTGAATCTTCTCCCTGAAGAACATGCTAAATTGGGGTTCATTATTGACTTTGAACGGAGCCCTGGAGGAGTAGTTAATTAGTGAAAGTCTTGCATGAAAAATATGTTTTTGTTTACTTATTTAATGTCCCCTGGGCAAACATAAAATGCTAAATAATTGAATATATATACATATACAGACGGATGACAAATTAAAGTAAAATATTGAATAAATAAAAAGAGGGGAAAAGGGGTTGGATGTTACATATGGCCTTCGCAGTCAAAAGATCTCAACCTGGTCAACACCTGAGAGATTTTGGACCGATGTGTTAGACTGCCTCCTCCACCATCATCATCCAAACACAGAATGAGGGAAGATCTTTTGGAAGAGAGGTTTTAATCCCTCCAGTAGACTTCGAGAGACTTGTAGAATCTATGCCAAGATGTACTTTAGCTGTTCAGGTTGCTCATGGTGAACCAACACCTTAACAAGACCTTATGATCGTTTTGTCATTATGTGCTCAAAGAATATCAATGCAACATTGTCGGTGCCAAAAGGTTTAGAAAAGGAGTCTTTTTGAAATTTTAAAAACCACTAAAACTGAATTTTGGTAGTGCTGGAAATAGCTTGGATGTGCAACAAACACTGACCTGCCAGGTTGAGGGAGGCGAGACGCTTGTTTCCAGGCAGAATGAGCTGTCCGTCCCTGGGCTGCACAGACTGATCCAGCAGCGGGTTCACTATCTCCATCGACTCTACCTGCTGATGGAGAGGGAGGGACATCAACAAGTGCAGGATATGTTGAAATCATAATTATCCATAAGAGCAACATTGTGCCTCCAACGAAAATCACAACAAATCTCATTCAGACAAACTGGAGCTACAAAGAAAACTGAAAGCGCTACATTATACAAGCATTATAAAAGCATGTTTCTGGTACCTCCTCCGCAGGTATTTCTTTCTGTTTTTCCCCGAGCTTGCCAACTTTACTTTGAGGCACCTTTAGATTAGAAGCTAGAAAACGAATTGATATTGAAGTAACTAAAAAATAAATACCCCTGCTGTCAGATAATAGAACAAGTGTTAATCAGTGGCAGAAGCAGTTACATTTCTTGTTTGACTTTTCTTTGTTGGCAGTCGATTTCTCGTCTTTTTTGGATGCTTCCTGTAATATAGCAGACAGCAAGATTGCTTGTCAGAAGATTTCCAAACTGAGGCACACGTAATATTCAACATACAAAAGGAATACAATTGTAACTGCACCATACATTCACTTTCATTGTCCATTTCACAGTGATTTCTGGAATTCTACCCTTTTTTTAGATGTGCCTTTGCTCTCCCCTTTACTGCTGCTCAGTGAAGAGCTGCTGGGTCCTGAAGGAAGTTGTTCAGCAGGAAGATGGTCAGCAGAAGATTGGTCAGCATCGACACTAAGAGATGTCTGAAAGACACAGCGAGATAATTCCTAAGCGTGTTCCAATATTTGCAAATGTGTGTTTGTGTGTCTGTACTTGTTTGAAAGCATCAAAGACAGAAATGTGGTATTTCAGAAGCTTTAAGTCAGTCATTCATTACTTTTTCAACGGGACTCCTCAAGGTTTTATGGTCACGATTCATTTTCAAGCAGAGCAGGAGTTCATATTGAACATTACAACACTTACAGATTGCATTTTTTCCAGAAGCAGCTTCCTCCTCTCCACAACTTCGGCATGAGTTAGAGCAAACTCACCTAGAATCTTAAGGCAGTGAAATGGTGAAGGCTGATTTAATCACACAATATAATATAGAGAATATCATTTAAAACAACTAGACTGCTGATTTCCGTGCATTATCTCAGGTTCACATGTTAGTGAATACCTCAGCCAGATGAGCAGCCCCTGAGTCCCCAATACGATTGTTGGACAGTGAGAGGATCAGCAGTGCACGATTCAACCGCAGGCCCTGAGACACAGAACACCTCCGCTCACTTAAAGGTAACCTTTACAGGAAATAGACTCTGTTCTCTGTGATACCTGTGCAATGTGTGCAGCACCTGCATCACCAATACAGTTGAATGCTAAGTTCAGTGACCAGAGGTTCTTGTTTGCAGACGTGGTTGTTGAGAGAGCGGCCCCGATCAGACGTGCGCCCTCATCTCCTATCCGGTTATTTCGCAGGGATACATGAGTGAGGCTAAACCAAAGAAATATGCAAAATGAATCTGGTATGCCTTGCATCTGTATACATATGTGTGTGTGAGCATAATTGAAAGAAAAGGTGTACTTTTTCTCAGGGACTTACACGCTTTCTTCAGACAGAAGAAGGTGGTAGCTCTGCTCTGAAAGAGGGTTCCCCTCTAATATCACAACCCTATCAACAGAAGAGTTATGGATTAAGGCTGCAATGTGTGTGAGTGACAACATTCAACAGGCTGTGGGTTACTTCACATTTTAGACCTTTTACTCTGGGTCGGGGGGCTACAAAAACATAGATTGGCAGTGTGAATGGCAGTAGATTCCACTAACCTGAGTTTGGAGCACAAAGATATTGTGTTCACGAGAGAAATAAACATTTGATCCCTCAGTCCAGCCTGCCAAAACCTGCAGCACAGTTGACAATATTACACAAACAAACAGTGTTAGATGCATCCTGTTCTCCACAATGAGAGTATGGTTCTTGCCAGCAGCTCACTACTTACTGAAGACTCTGCAGCGTGCTCAAGGAGGGAAGCATCTTGTTCAGTACTCGGACAATCTGTTCATCTATTTTCCATCCTGTGTATTCATGACAAATTATATAATGTCTTTCACAAACATCTCAAGATACCCTTAGTTCCCCCTGAGGACAATTTTAGTCACTTAATTATTAAGTCACTTTAGGATGATGTACTAATATTTATGTATAGTATATCATACAGTATACAGATAAACAACGGTTGCAGAAAGCTCAGGAAGACAACAGAGGTGTTTTTTCCTCACCGGAGACCCTCAAGCTCTTGGTGCTGAGGGGGTCTTCATTCTCAAGCTCTATTTGGAGGCAGCACTTAGACCAATCATGTGCAGCATTTATGTGGGACTGGCTGTCCTCTGAGGTACAAATAAAAAAAGATGATTATTTTACATTCAGACAGATAATGTATAATTATTTGTATTATGTAAAGTATATTTCTAGCATACAAAATATTTATACTTTGGATTTATATATTCAGAAATCACCAATGATGTTGAAGAGCAAAAAAAAGAAACTACTCTTTAGCCAGTCTTAAGCAACACAAAGAGAAGATCTGTAAAAAGCATTTACTAATCTGTTATAGTAGTTAAAAAGCTGAACAGGTTTTGCCCTCCAGGGTCTTCTTATGGTGGTACAGCACTTGACTTACAAAGAAGTAACTTAGCAAGTGCACCAGCATTTATTAATTAATTCCACACATTGTTCGATTGGTGAACAAACAGATTTCCTGTCAGCAGCCAGGTCTGTCCAATTATTTGTCACTAAAAAGTCAACATTGGAAAACATGTATTTTATAGTCCCCTTTTCTTTTTTTTCAGTTCAAATGTGTTGACATCATGAGGCATGTTCACCTGTGTTCCATCCTTCAGTGTCAGGGATAGAGGAGGCTGGCTGCTTGGTGCGGACAGCTGTGATATCTTTCACATTTAGAAGAGCACAAAGCCCGGGGAAGTCAATCTCCACATTGCCTGAGCACTGATATTCATCTGTAAAGTGGGTTTGCAGCTGTTTATCATACTCACAAGTTTTAATCAAAGACCAAATTAAGAACTACATTTTCCTATATTACTTACCAAAGGTTGGAGCAGGTAATTTTTCACGTGGAGTTGATCCTGAAGAACAACAGAAGCCAGAGATATGACCTGACCACTTACCAATAATCACTCCAGTGGTCATTTCATCTATCCATGATGTCTAGTACCTTCATTTAAATAATGGTAACTTTGAGAATTTCCATTGCATACTACTTTACACCTACCGGTAATACATTTCATATCTGTACTCTACCCACACAGAAATCGTTGCTAGTCACTTTGCAGATTCAGATTAAACATACCAAATATAAAATACGCTCGAAAGGTATGAGACAATGAATTAAACCAACAGAGCTCTTGAAGTTACTAAAATACTTTACTATACTTTAATATTGTGTAGAGATACATACTTTTTAAACGTTATAAAAGTTGCAATGACTTTTTAAATATTAAAGGCTTCGTTCATATATTCTATTTTATACACAGATTGTTTTCAGGCTAATGACAGTGTGTTGCTTGCTAGCTTAACGTTGATTTCTGACATGCTGATGAAAGTCTGACAACCCAACCTGTATTTTTCGGGACCCCCTCCTCAACTCCAACATTTGACTTCTCTGTCTTGTCTTTTTCTTGTCTCTTTCTGGACATTGTTGTGTCCCACAGCTAAATATAACGCGACAGGTAATTCGGTTTACGCTAGTCACCGCTAGCTCCAATGTAGCCGTCAGCGTTGTGGGCGTTACCAAGGCAACACTGAGTCCAGGTATCCTAGGCAACACTTGACAGGGTAGTCTAGGCTTAACAAAATTATAACAATAAAGTTTTATAGTTAGTTTTAAGTTCACCTTGAGGCTTTGCTGTTCGTTATCGCCGTAGCGTAGGAAATGTACTTCTTTAAATGTTTTTTATCCAAAGATATATGTACCAGTGTGATTGTAGATCTAAACCTCTGCATTTTAATACTTCAGTCAAGTTTTAAATATTACACTTCTATAATATCGCGACATTTCCGTGTCAGAACTGTGCGAGAAAATCGGGTTCCAAAAAAAAAAAGAGTGAGAACAGGTACCGGTATTGTTTATATTCTACATGTGACCTGAAAAATAAAGTACATTTGTGTTTTCCAGGTTTGTATTTTTGACACAACAGCACTAAACTTTCCGTGATGCAATATTAAAAGAAAGAGATTTCACTCTCATATCAGGCTCTAACAGCTGGCCCCTAAAGAAAAACAGTATTTTGCATTTAGATATTTACTTTAGGTGAAATGATAGAGGCATCTCTTGTGCTTTCATACTTCTGAATGCTTCCCGCTACTTGTTTCATTTTTTTTGTTCAAAACATTTTAGAAGTGGAAGGAAAATGGTAAATCAGTTTTATTATCAACTTCTCTAATTCTCTAATGTTCTCATCAAAAAAAATGTATCTGAGTCATTTATCAAGCAATATTTCTTCTCTTCTGTGTTAAATATCTCTGTATGTGGATTAAATGGTGCTTTGATTTGTATAGTCTGCTGTCAGACAGACGTTCAGTGTCTTTATTCATCAACTAGAGATCCAAAGTGAAGTTTTATCAGATCTCTGCTACGCTCCCGGATCCTTACAACCTGGATATATTGACACATTTTTGTACTTCGGTGATCCATCGTAAGAGTAATCAAAGCATCACAACGTGGTGTATTCACAATAATGTAGTGCTTTTTATTAAAAAAACAAACAAAACAAAAAAAATAAAACAAAACAAAAAGTAAAAACCAACAGCATTTTTTTCATGACTTAAGAATCATAATTACAAACTTTTTTAACGAGTGGGAGAAGTTCCTGACAACTGTACACATCACAAAATGTCCGCCAGTCTGCCATTTACAATGCTTGCATCTTATTTTGTGATTGTCTAAAAATAACTAAACAAATCACACAAAACACACACAAGTACAAGCATCATACAATGACGGCTATCACAAAACGGAACCGTTTTCTATTTGAAAGAAAAAAATAATAGTAACATGATATTGGGCCGACAGCTTTACTTTTGCTTCCGTCAACGCTTTAAAAATATCATAACATTTTTATGTTGGTTTGTTTTTTTAGTGTTCAACACTTTGCAGCAAAAAACAAGGAGTGCTTTTCTCCTTAGAAAGTACTATTATTAACAATATTCAGTGACAGAGGTGTTGCTGCGTCACTGTCATGTCCCAATGCCTTCTGTGTCCGTTTGACATTCTTCTCGCTCATGCAGTACATAGATGAATTTCATTTATAGGCAACAAAACTCAGCTTTTATGTTGTCAGGACAAGTTATGGTAAGAATTTATGGACATTTAAAAAAAATCTTTTTCTTCCAAGCTTAAGTGTCTTCATTATAGTAATACAAACAAAAGAAAATTTAATATCATTATTATAATAAACATAATACATTTAGGGCTGAGTCCTGTACAGTACAATAATAAACAAATTCATTTTTTGAGATATTGCTTTTGGAGAAACTCCTCAATGTAAAGTGTGTGTATATATACATAACTTGGCACTGTACAGCTTCCTGTTCCCTCGCTCTCTCCATCAGTGTGTCATTCTAGTAATTTCTCTGTCAGTTCACCGCAGCGGGACATTGCAGGCCGTCCCTTTTTGAGCAGAGGCATTTAGGGAAAAAGAAATCAAATATCGCAAATTCTTTCAAAACATTCTCCATGGCAACAAATTCTAAAAACAAAAAGACAGAATCTTAAATCCGTTCCCCTCCCAATATACAGTATACACCGACCCACTTGTCTCACAGAATATAAGAAAATATGACCATCACGATACATTTCATGTTAAGTATTGTTGTCCATAGTTTTCTTAAAACTGGTAATTGCCATCGAGCCCTTAAATTTTTTTTTTTTTTTTTTAGAAAAGGTAAATCTTCAAGAAATCTGGCAGAGTACAGACACACAATAAGTGTGTACGCACGCACACACTCACGCAAAAGGCAGTCAGAGAGCACGGCTGTGTAAGGCGTTACAGTTCAAGCCGGTGTCCCTCCCGCCGGATTTGTTAAGCTGGTGAATCATGTTACTTCAAAAAGAGGGGCGAAGCTGACTGCCTCACGGGAAAAAAAAAAGAAGAAAATCAAAACCTCAACAAGACACTTTGACCATAGCGCACACTCAACCCCCCACTTCCTTTAAAAACAAACCCCTGAACTCTTCTGTTCCTAAATGAGTTACTACAGTATAACAGGAAAGAGATAATAGACTTTTAACGCATTTTTTTTTTCTCAGACTGCATCATCCAATACTGTGAGTGTTAGTGTGTTTTCATTAAAGATACATTACACAGAGCTTCACAATATTCATGGTACCAAAAGTGCAGTTCACCACCCTCTTTCTCTCTTTGTCATGAGCAGCATGTGAGCACACTGCTCACCTTACATCTCTCCTATGTTCATTTCCCCCCACGGTCCAAGTGTAGACCATCTCTCATTTGTTACATGTTGTAATTGCAGCTAGGTCCCACTAGGGGGCACAATTGTCCAGCATTCTGAACCGCACTGACTGACATCTTTCTCTCAATGTGTCCCTACTCAGTACCAAATGTCTCATTTCTGATGCTTGCTAGTGGGAACTCATTGACACATGTCTGTATCTTCAATGCATTTAGGTGCATGGGTTATTTCTCCTATGTTCATCTTAAAAACAGCTGTTGCATCATACAGTATTACTTAAATAAGCAAGAAGTCTGGGTCAGCTCTCTGTTTGTGCTCCTTGAGAACTCCTGAAAAGCAGAAATTGACATGATGTCAGCGCTTCCAAACCCCCTCCACCCTCTCAGAGTTGAGATGAGATAGTCTTGGAAGAGGTAAACTGGAAGCGGTTCCCAGGAATACATTGTGGTCCTTAATGGTTGGTTAGCCAACAATGCTCATTTCCCTTCTTGCTGTCTCTCCATATTCTGCAGCTTGCTTACAAGGTAAAGGCAGTGTGCTCGCCAGGCACGTAGAAAAGTTATTTTCTGCCAACAAAATCACCAAATCCAAGAGTCCGTCGCCGAAGCCGCCTCCCTGCACCCTCCTCCAGGAGATAAGTGACATCTATGGCTGTTGGAAGAACAAAAAAATAGGGGGCGCTTAGGAGCTTAGACAGAAATAGCTGAGAGGTGTCAAAGAAACAGCAAAGGTAAAGGTTGGGGAAGGTCTGTCTTCTGCAACTGATGCTTTAATCTTCAAAGTGCTCAAAAAGTCTGATAGTTGGAAACATTCTTTCAAGGAGTAACTCTTGGAAGCTGTGTCCAAAATTGTTCTGACACCAGCCTACTTTCGGCAGATGTGTTCAGATGTCATTTGGTCAGGAAGGGTTTAGTCTTTGCAAGATGGCGAGTCCGTCTCATTCCAAGTTTTAAAAGACTTCTCTCTTCCTGTTCTTAATATTCATCTACAAATAAAATTCTTCTGTTTCCTAATCTACTTCTTTGCAATGCTTAGTCTTCCTCGGTCATTCCTGCAGATTCATTACAATGAAGACAAGGCCTGATGGTGCCTTTGGGTTGATTTGACTGTGAAGCAGCTGCAAAATGTGTTAAAACGACAAAAGGATAATCATATTATATATGTTTGTTGTTGTCAATAGCTCCCTTGAAAAGAACATAATAAACAACTGTTTGTTTCTACTGAACTTTCACCATCATTTTTTTAAAAAAAGGCTCAGTTATTTCAGGGGAACAGGGGAGTATATAGTGCACTTGTTGGGGACTATTTTCAGCTGCGGATTAATAAACAAATGCTGCTCTAGACAGTTTTTCCAGCAGAAACAAGATGCATGTGGGACTTAGTGAAATTGAACTACAGTGACCTGTCATGACAATGAGGGACCACGTTACCCAATGCAGCTGTGTGTTGAGGTTCCCGTCTGTTCAACAAATGCTAAAAAAAATCTGGAAAACATATGTAGGACAGCAAAACTCTGAGGTGCAGATAATTCTTCAATTTCATTCCAAACTCCAACTAATGGGCAGGTTTTGCCATTCAGAAAAGGTATAAAAAATTGTAAGCCATTTGAATGAGACTTCACATCAAGTGATTTGAAGCGTTAACCCTCATTCATCTGTTGACCTACCCCCCTGCTTCGTGCCCGGTCCCTCACCATTCTTGCCGGGTGTTCTGTGCAGCAGATCCAACAGAATCTTGTTGAGCCGTTCCCTCTGGGCCTCCCTCCTGCCCAGTGCTGGGTGGTGTACCGGCGAGGAGGCCGAGGAGGACGGGAGCTCAAGCATATCCCCTATCCTCATGGTGGAACCCTCCTCCATCTCTTTTCGCTCCTCAGCCTCCTGCCCTTCTTCTTCCTCGTCCTCATCATCTTCATCCTCATCTCCCTCCCCATCCACTTCTGCGTCTGCGTCTGCTTGTCGAGGTTTGCTTGATAGTAGCTCAGGATCCTCTGGAGCCATGTCCATGTCATCCTCTACTTCTCTCCTGTCTTCGACCTCAGGTGGGAAGTCGTCGCCCCGGTCGCAGGAAGAGCCGTCGTCCTCACAACCCTCAGATCCTTTTGGTCGTTCGCTCTTCCAGGCCGAGCGTCCCCCATTTCTCTTGTAGTTGTCGGGTACATAGTGAGGCTGCGAAAATATCACCATCAGATTTGGTTCAAAGAGCATTTAAAAATGATTTTCATGTTTTGATGTAGCCAACTGAGGCCTCACATGGTTGGACAAATGGACAAATAAGTGAAAGTTTAGATCAAAGACGTGTTTTGGAAAATCCCTACGCCTAAGACTGAAAAAGCTAAAGAGCTGCAATCAGTCTTTCTTCAAGCCTGTGAGCATAACGGTTCACATTGTTCATAATCCCTCCAGCCAATTACAAAGCTGTAAGTGTATAAACATGAGTGACAAAAATAGACAGCTGAATTTGTAAGCGGTTCACTGCAAGTTCAGTCTATGTGGTTTGGATCAGATACAACAGCAGGTGTGGTTTTGTTTCATCCGTTTCTTGTTAGCTTTGCCTTCATCTTTGATTGTGCTGGAGGCGGCCTAACCACTGTCAGCAAAGATAAGATGTTGATACAAAAACGTGCCCCAGACTGAAATATAACCTCCACCTCAAAGCGTCAATTTGTAAAAATCTAAACAAGCTACTGACTAGTCCACACTCCAAACCACGAAGGACAATGAATATTATATTACCATTTCGTAGTTTAAAGTGAAAAATCAATCTATCGCAATCATGGCTCTCAAAATATTCGTAACATGATTTTTTCTGCATATCGTTCAGCCCTAATCATGAGCCTGGCACTGCAGGATCCCCATCACTCTCACCGAGAAGTCTCGTTTGGGCGTCAGCCGCTTGGGGAAGTGGTTGAAGGCGTATGGCTTAGTGCAGACTGGGTAGCGGTTACGATGGATCTTGTAGAACAGGTGAGCTGACTTGTCCAAGCGGTAATCACAGATGTATACATCCTGCTCTTTCACACCCTTCGGCCGACCTGTAGGAAGACAGTAACGTTGCATTAGTCAGGAAAATTCATTCATTTGTCTCAAATTCAAATATTAAATGCATGTATTTGTGTTCTGTGTATGGACTCTCTCAAGTAATCTTAAGGCGTTGGCTGAGCAGGGGATTATTTTTACCAGCACTATACTGTTTCACTTTCATACAGTTGCACACATGAATAATTAATCTGCAATGTCTCCAGTTTGAAAGGGAGGAGCTGCACTCTAAAATTAAGTGAACCTCAGCAGTAGCCTTAAGAGAACTGCTCATTCACTAACTAAAACAATTGATTCAGATGGACACTCCTATCACAAGTTAGCATTTTTGTGCTCTCTCACCTTTGCAGTAAGTGTAGAGATCGAGGACACAGCATGTTCCCACTACTGCTTCCAGGGGGATGATCTCGTAGAGCGGCATGCGAAACAACTCGTTCTGGTAGAACCGCCGTGATGGGGAATGGTGTGTCTCATGAGGACGGAAGTAGTGGTGGCCAAAGGCAAACCGCTCACCCCTTCAGAGTTTTAGTTGAGAACAGTACAGAATAGGCCGGAATATTACACAATGAACACATTAATGACAAGCTACAGTTTGGTATGCATCATATACACATCAGCTACCTCCATATTGTCTTCTCACTGGCAGGTACATACAGTACTTCATGCTATTAGTTCAGAATATCAACCTAACTGACTTACTTTTCATTCTTCCACAGTTTCTCAATGCGGAAGATGTCAAGTTTGTCTCGGTTGACATGAGAAAGGAGGCGGTAAGACTGTCTGACGGGCTGGCCCTCAGGTGTGCGTCTGCTGTCTCTCATCAGATACACACAGTCCCCTGCACACGACACACAGACAGACAGGTTACTTTAACACAGCAGTTTGGTTTTACAAGAAATTGATCGCTTCAATTTAAAATATTTCACCACAGTGCATCATGGAACAGGGACAGAACCAATTTATTTTGGACATCAACTATCAGCACGCCCCGACGAAGGCCGACTAGTCCGAAACTTTGGCATATTTTGTTTTATGGCCAAAATTCATTCTGAAACTGTCACTTTTCATGTTGGTGATTGCTACCCATTTACACTTCAAAATGGTTAAATCCACTTGTCTGAACTAAGAAGTTACAAACCATCATAGCTGCTTTCGTTACCTTGATGTAGCAGCAGTTCATCTCGAAGGAGGCAGATGTAGTAGATAGAGCCTGTCTGGGCATAGCTGGGTTGGGGTATCATGGGAACCTCCTGTAGCAACAACACAAACAATATAGGTCTATGTGGGGAGGGCTGGCTGCAAATATTAAGTACTTGAAAAAAACTAAAAGGTAAAATTAACTTTAATGTCCAAGAAAGAAGAAAATTATTAGGCCCCAACATCATGATCTGGCCTTAATATTTTTTTTCTCGAGGGAACAGACCTACCCTTTCAAAGGGCCGAGGATCACACTGCTCACACAGGTAGTGCTCCACCTCCGTCTCCAGCCGCATGCAGTCAAAGTGCTGCCAAACCTAGAGAGGCAGAAAAAAAGGTTTGTGTTTACATCCTGCACACCGGTCGTTTCTAAACGTGGGCATCAATATTCTTAACCTTTATACCAATATCTTTTACCATGGAGCCTTTGACACCAATTCATACCATGCACTTTTCACACTGGATCATCAGGCCTTCGTCCTTGTACATTCCACAGATGCAACGTATCACATCGTCGTCCTTGTCGTGGGATCCAGGTCCGCCCCCTCCATGGCCATGGTCCCGCTCCAGCGAATCCGAGCTGTCAGCCTCGCTGGCGGTCTCGCCCACAATCTCATCGATCTGTACGGCTGCCTCATTACGAGCGCTGTAGTAGGCTTTCCGCAGGCGGCACACGTCCCTGCCTACTGATGACTTCCTGCCATAGTATTTCTGGTGGGGAAAATAAAACAGTAATAAGACTCATGGGAAATCATTTTGGTGACTGATTACAACCGCATCATTCAATCATTACGGCCAGATTTTAGGAAGAGGCATGAAAAACAGTTATTGCAGCTGCCAGAATTTCACCACATTCACGCTTTTTTCTATTTGCTTGAGAGAGCCTTGGGACCAAAGAGGGAATCTTATTCAGACGTCCACTCCAAACTTCCCTGACTGGAAGAGTAAGCTCCTCTGAGAGCTCTCCACTGGCATTTGTTTAAACTGCAAAGCTATCAAAAGGTTCAGCAACATGTGTGCAGAGGATCAGCAGTTGTGAAGTAAAATCCCACTTGGGAGAAGATTGTGGTTTAAGTGGACGAGGGAAAAGCACTGAATGAGTGGGAGGAATAATGTGTTGGAGCTGCACAGTAACAGCTGTAGTGATCATTTTACGTGGCTTCTAAGAACCACGGATCATTCCCAAGAGACTCAAAAGGATGCCTAATCATTTTTCCTAATCATTTTTTAAATGATGAGGATAGGATGCTGCAGACAGTGTGTTAAAAGAAATTGTTAGTCTTTCTAATACGTTTTTATAAAGATTGAGGGAAAAAGCTAGAAAGAGTGCAGACAAGCAGGAAACCTTCAAATTTGGATAATCTACCTGTTTTTTCAAATGTGGAAGAAATACAAACAGGAATGCACAAATGAAACTTTTAGTACCTCATTAAGTGCCTGTGATTAGTTCCTCGAGTTCCATAAGTCCATAATTAGCAAATAACGTTAAACCTCTGAAATACTCAGATACACAGCTGTTACTATACTTATCTATAAAATCATGCATATAAAAGCCCACTGCTGTTCCCATCACAGCTGCTCTTGATTCAGTTGACATTGTTTATAGCAAAGGGAGCACTTAATAGGACACGTGTCTACCTCAGCATTGCGGAATACTTTGAGCATGTCAGTGTCAAACGCTTCAACTGTCTTGTAGTGGCCGGTGAGGATTTGTTTCTCAATGGTGCTCAGGTCCAGAGGGTCAGACACCTTCTCATAGTACTGGCTGTTCCTGTTGACACACATGCAAAGCACTGTCAGTCCCTGCATATCAGGTTGAACAAAAGTTTAAATAGGAACACCCATTGGTGAGGTCCTGGCTTGCAGGCGGATATTAAATGGTGGAAAAATCACACAAACTAAGATGTATTTATTAAAAAAAACAAAGACATTTTAGTAAACTCTCTAGTAAGTATGCTGATCAGCAAAACCATCTGATGTTTTTAAGAGCATGAGTTTATGTTATTTAGGCAATATATACACCAAAATCCTTGTCCAGGATAACATCCATCCAAAACAGCTGAGAAAAAAATGACCTGTTACTGTTTGGACACAAATTGATTATCATCAACAGTGGATGAGAATCAAAGCAAAAGCTGTCACGGCTGAAATGCGTGGGGGAAGACAAATGTGTTACACTATGTGGGTAGTGTACACTGATGGACCAGATAACAGAGCAACACTGCTGGCTTGAAAACAGTGAATCATTATGAATGAACCAGATACGCGGGTTTGCACTCTTACCTCTTCCGCGATGGGAGGTTCACTAGCGGAGCAGCAAGTGTCTGGCCTGCTGAATCTGAGGTAAGACACAAAAATCTGTTGTCATTCATAGAGCTTTATTCTTCAGTGAATACTAGATCTGTTCGTGGAAGCACAGACGGATGTGTTTGAAAGGTCTGATCGGACCTCAGGATGTGCATACTAATATGGATATATGATAGAATAATGAAAGATATTGTAGGTTACATGCTCAAGAACAAGCAATAACCAAATACTATTCAAGTATACTAAACTACTGTGAATAAAAACTGGGATATCCCTGACACATGGCTGGCTGCTCTGGAAAACAACCAGTAACTTTGTGCTAGGAGGTGTAGATAAACTCTTCCAACAATTACCCTTAATATTTAGTTTCTTGCTTAGAAGACTTTCACATCACTATTACAGTACTGACAGTTGAGCTGGGCGCAGTTAGACGGCAACTGTTCAGTTCTCCCATTACATTGGAGTCAGAACCAAACTAACTTCTTTTTCTGTCTGGCACCTGGTTGTAATGATCGCCACTTGTTTCAAAGTAAAGAGAGCGGCTGTTGTTCGCAGCGTAGTGTGTGTGTGTGTGTGTGTGAGAGTGTTCTTATGCAGAACAGCTGTGTCTGTTCACCATAAGAACACACGCAGCTGTGTTTTTCAATGGACGTCTATACACAGAGACATACAGTGCACATATATACAGTATCACCATATAGAAACTAACCCTTGTAGCTGGTAATCATGTCACAAATCTCCTTAAAGATGTGTGCGAGGCGAGCGGTGCGGGTGACTTCTGTGTTTTCTTCAGCAGCAGCGAGTCTCCGCGTGCGCACCGACCGTGACGTCTGCAGGGCTGAGAACTGCGTCAGGAACACATCTGAAAACAGGGTAGGAACGTTATTCTGCTAATTTATTTTACTGTTCATTTACATTATATTTCCATGCTCAGAAAGTTATGCACAGGTGCATTAGTTTCCTGTTAATCAGAATAGATTCCAATTGTTGTGACTGAAGGTTTTCTCACGACTGACTTTGCATGTCTTTATAATTACACTCACCTGATTTAATGTTGCCATCGTCCCGGATAACTCCTCCCCAACGTGTATATATGGACAGGCTGCTGGAGTCTCTGTCTCTCTCACCCTCTCTCTTGAGCAGCTCCTGTTTCTCCCTCATCTTCTCCCAGTTCCTCAGAAGAAACACTCGATGTTTGAGGACAAAGTTCCTGATGATTAAGGAAGAGGGCAGGAGTAAGGAAACATGGTGTGTGTGTGTATGTGTGTGTGTGTGTGTGCGTGCGTGCGTATGTGTGTGTACCTCTCTCTGTTGGACATGGGCTTCATGAGATGAGGGTAAATCTTGTTGCTGTCACTTGACTCTTCTTCCTGAAAACAAACAAAGCTGTATTTAATTGCGAGCTGAGACTCTATTTTCTCTCCATGTTCAACACAACTCAGTTTATTAACTTGAATCATGTGGCTTTCCTCAGCATTAAACAAATCATTCAAGAGATCCTTTATTTCTGATGTAATACTAAGATAAAATGCCCTTTAAAGTACTACAAGTTTCTTTTTAGGCACCTTGTGGCCCACTGAGAGTTCCTATGAGATATTCATGCCCTACATAGATCCTGTACCTGATATGTAACAAGACAGTGACAATCGTTTCACCAAGCAGGTAAACTTAGGTTCACACTAATGGGTTTTAGTTTTGACTACAAACTGTCTATTCAGGTGTTAACATAGAGCATTTACTACATTTTCAGATTATCCAGAATTTGAAGTTCTGTCTCTGTCTTTTTGCTACTAAAGGTTGCATGTTGTACATTCATTACTCACTCGTTTTTTGAGCTGGTGTTTGGACTTCCGCTTCTCCTTGAGTCGACCCAGTCGCCGAGTCCCTCCGGTCTTCGGAGGCAGGCCATTAATACGCTGGCTCTTGCCTCCAATGATACCCCGGCAGCTCTCTGAACCACATTTACACTGTTGCTGTAGGGCAAAGACAAAGTGCAATGAAGTGATGATTTACAGCCGGTAAGTTTTATTAAAATAAAAGTAGCTAATATGGAAGCCCTTCACACAAAAAATCCTTTATAAACATTTATAAATGAGAAGTACTAAAATGGGCACTGGTGCTTCACCTGCTCTTCTGTATTGAACGAATGAAAGTTGTAGTCATAGGTGAGCTCAATACCGCTGCTGATGTCCTTGAGCGCAAAGAGACCGATTCTGTATACCCCATTCACCGACCTACAGGAGAGAAGTCACAGGGAGGTGTGTTGAGTGAGTGACACACATAATAAATCACATAGAAGCACAAGAAACAGGACCTTAAATGACAATTTAAGATATTCTCCCCTTTTCTGTCCGGGTGCATTAGGCCCCTTTTTTGACCTGTCAGGATGTTACTAGCTCGTGCAGTCAATGATTACAGAATTAGTTTAGAGATCAATGCTCATAATGGTATATAAGTCAAGTTCCTTTCTCAATTTCAAACATAACGTCTTAGTCTCCGTGTTACAATGAATATTAAATTAAGGAAGGTTAAATTCAGCACAAATAGAGAAAAGACTGTATTGGTTTTTTATTTGTTTGATTTGGCAACTGCTCAACATGCTGAAATCTCTATGTCCCTCTTCTCCAAACGAAGCAGTGCTCCAGCTTTTTGCCTTTCTTCAAAGAATAAAGCGCACTATTCTGTTTGCCAGACTCTTGATAATTTATTCTTTCTATAGGGGTAAAAAGCTGGTTCAGCGCATTGTCTTCAGGCACTACAGCTGTATCTAAGGCCCGGCTGCGTGTAATCTCTCTTCTGTGACAAGATGGATGACTCGTCAGGCTTTGTGCTGAAAATCCTCCATCCTTGTGGAGGCTTTTATTTCAGCCTAGCCACTCTTCATTACACCCACATGCGCATCCACATGCAGCGACCAGTGCCCTAGATTTTGATCTGGTCCAGGCTAGAGAGCACACGGTGCAATTTCATAGTCACCTCTCTGAGGTCAATAACTGTCCAAAATCAAATCCTCTGAGGGTGGTGACACATGTGCATATACAAACAAAATGCAATTAAACTCAGTGGGATTCACTTATAAACATCAGGCACAGAGAGGCCTGCTCAGTCAGTGGATACAAGGATTCCATGAGAACAATCTCTCAAGAAACTACTGAATTGTTGTGGCGTGTTGCAAGGCCTTCAAGGCAGTTAGGTTTCTGAAGGCTGTCACAGTGACATATCATCAAATTACTACCACACAACCACAGTCAAACAGTTTGGATTAAAGGGCAGAGAATTCTCCTTTACAATGAAGTGCACCTTTCACCTCTGTTCTTTCCCAAGAATCCAGCAAGAGTCTCAACCTCCCTTCTTCAACATTGTGTCTCTCTCAGAGTGATTCTATGTGACTGATGACGTACCTGACAGCAGGGCTGCAACATTAATTGAAAGAAGATCATTATCTTGATTCGGGCCTCAACCCGATCTCAGTCTTATTCGACAATGATTCCAAAAATCTCTGGAAGCAAATTCTACACATGAAAAGTGTGTGTTGCTCCACAGGACAAACTGCATAAAGAAGGCAACACATTGATGCATGATAAATGGAGCTTTTGTGCGTGAGAGACTGAGGAGTAAAATGTGGCGGAAGATAAAGCTTCTTAGGGACAATAAACCCTAGTGGTTCTACTCCCAGCCTAAATATAAGTCAGGCTGCGCACACCACTATCTTTCTGCAACTCTTAATGGGGATAACTTCTCCATCAACTCCACATTGTTGACAAGTATCACTGTCAGACATAAAGTATGTATGTTTGTGCTGCGACTGGCTAGAGTATCCCTCTGCAACCACTTGTGGAAGCCTCTCAGGCTCAGTCCAGAAAAGGTATTAGCCACATTAGGGCTTTAGTGAGAAACCAAAAGAAACACAAAGACAGTAAGCGGGAAAGCTTTAGAGCTGCTATGGCACCCACCACTTCTGCATCTCACAGTTGGGCTCACAGCTGTGGTTGATGAAGCGTGCCTCATTGCCCATTCTGTAGCTGTCAATCACCATGCCACTATCCAGGTTCAGACAGTATTGGCCACTGTGAGAGAAGTACTGCTCCATCATACGGCTCCTGAAACATGATACCATAGAGGAAATGGAAGATTAAAAAAGAAGGCAGCCTTTCATTAGTTTAAATGTTTGTTATAGAGGGTTCTTAACTGAGACTAGGCAAATATCAGGCGGATATATGGCTACAACTCAACAGTACAAGACCATATTGTCTCACCTGAACTCCTGTTCGCTAACCACCTCTCCCAGGTACTCGATAATAAACTGTCCAGAGCGAAGAGTCTCCTTGGTGCGGATGCCCCAGCCCTTGCCCTCTGCACGAAATCTCTCCAGACACTGCACCCATTCATGTCTCTGGATGTGCTGGTTGTCACACTGCTCAACACATGCACAAGTGCTGGGAGAGCATTCAGCAAAGCTCATCCTGGGGAAATGAGACATTGAAACAATTTGATTTAATCTTGTAATTAATACATTTAGTAATGTCTGCAACCATCTTGAAAATTACATTCAGAGCTGTGTTTGTCATAAAGTTATATACAGTCGTATCTAACACAAGTGTGCCGGTTAGAGCTAAACAAACATTTTGTTTTCTTGTCTTGACAGTAGTTTCAGCCTCTTTTTGTGATGCTTCCATAATCAATGCTTCACTACTAAACTTGAGGACTGCTTGCTCAGACGATACTATAGCTTGTACTTCACACATTTGTGCCTCTTTACCTGTTCAAGCAATCGTCCAGGCAGGCTTTTTCATTATGATCCTCGGGAGGTCTGCAGTTGCATGTCGTTGTTTCATAACCAGAGAGAGGCTTTACATCCACGTAGACATCTGTGACACAAACAGGGGAATAGCATATCACATTTACTTGGGGAGGAATGATTCAGGCATTCCACAGTTCAATTACTATTAATAATAACAACGATTATAAATAAATAAAAAAAACATGTTAATTTGCTTTGGTTTTTTATAATACTTTTATTATTCCTGCAAGGTGAAATTCTTCTCTGCATTTGACCCGTCCACAGGCAGTGAATATGCAAAGTTACACACATGCAGCTCTGACCACAGCTGCCCAAAAGGACAATTTAATTAATTATTATTTTCCAACATTTTAGAGTCACCCTTGTTGTTGCTGCAATCTTATACTTGTTCCACATTATCGTCATATGTTAGCTTTACAGGAATAGTACACCTGTGTGGCTTCGCGGTGAACTCTGTGAACTACATTGTTTGATAGGAAATGGTGTGTGTGGCACCCGCATCAGATGCCTTCTGTGTGGAGCATGAGCTGTATGTGAGGAGAACTGGAGCAGCACGGATCCAGCTTTTTAAAAACTCCGCTCCTTGCTCCATCCAAACCCCTCCCGTTCAAGCTTGCTGCTCTGGTCTGCTCAAATGCTCTGATTGTTGTATTTTTTTTCTATTTTATATCGTTAAAGTGGAACCTCATTGAGAATCATATTGTTCATGTTCAGTTATTCAATGCATTAATCATTCAATTAAGAATGATTGCACATCTGCAACGATCATTTTCTTACATCTACAGTTAGTTTCACTTTCAGGAGGTGTGGCCAGCAACAGAACATCAAATATTTGTAATTCCTATCTAGCAAAAAAAGTAAACAATAACAAAGCCACTTCTCTCAGGCAACGGCAACTAATAAAGCAAACATATTTGATAAGTTGAAGTACATAAATTGATCAGGCAACAATTTACATTCCGTAACAAAGTAGGGAACTCACTTGATCTGATTTTTTTATAAAGGGGAACATCAGGCCTCTTGTACAACTGAAAGATAAGAATAGAACAGTAAACTATGAGCAATCAGAGAAATAAGAATATATGTCAGCCTCTGCTGATATTCCATGTCAGTCTTATATTCTGAGGAAAGAAAAACCTACAAAGTCACTTGACAAGGTTTTCTCACCTGATCGTGTTTCCACAGCCATAAGATGTCGTAAGGCAACTGAAAATCAATGCGCTTCTGTCTCAGGTACTTCCCTGAAAAATAAAAAGGCAGGTGAATTTGAGAGGAGAAAATACGGTTGAATCATAATCCCCTGTTTTATTCATGTTTGAAATATCGCATTTATAGAATTTAATATCATAGTCAGTATATAAACAGTACGTGATTAATGAATTTCTAATGAATATAATTTGACTTCTTGACTAAAAAAATGCATTCTTTGTGTGTGAGCTTGTTTTTTTACTGTGATCACAGCTATAAATATCGGCCTGTGGCTTATGACTTCTTGAGCCAATAATATATTTTGTGAGGTCACAGTGACCCTAACCTTTGATAACTTAAATGGAATCAGTTATTCTTGAATCCAGTCTGAAAGTTTGAAGAAATTCCTTCAAAGAATTTCTGAGATATCACGTTCATAATGATGGGAGGGACAGACGGACAAATGACGTATATAAAATCCGAAATAAGCAACTTCTCTGGCCACAGGTTTTGCCGTTGAGGAGTCATAAAAATATGATATATTGACTTGTAACATTGTCCAATAGGAGGCACAGTGAAGGAAAGTGATCCATTTTGACACTCACCAACATGTATAGGAGCTGGAAACAATCCATACTCATGCTCCCCGGGTATGTACTCTAGCTTCTCTTTCTTTAGCTGCAGAAGCTGACTCCGGGGGCTAAAAGGTTGGGTGAGGAAACAGCAAAGTGTTAGGCCAGTTCATAAGCTGTACAGAACCGTTACATGTTCTTGTCTGGAGAAAAGAAAAACAAATGTATTTGAGATTTCCTCAGGACTCACTCTTCAGTCTTGTACACATCAGAGTAAAGCCCTGCCTTCTGGAACTTCTTCTTTGGGGGTCTGGCTGCTCTCTTCTCCCGTTGGCTGGTTCTGGGGATTGCTGGAGCTTGTTCCCTGGAGACGGTGACTGGGCGTTCTGGGGAGCAGTGGCCATCTGGCTTGCCCTCCACTGAGCTAAAAATAGAACCATCACTTGGTTTCTAGCAGCAGTTAATAAATGTTAATAAATGTTTCTATATATACCACTAAATGAAATTAACACTAGTACTATCTCAGAATCAAAGCTGTGGCTTTTTGGTACAATATAAAATATATAGGTTTATTGTCAGCACTACAGTGAAAATCTGCTTACCCTTGAAACTGACTGATCTCATCCTGGGTGAGCCAGCTCCTTCCAGATCCAGGTCTGGACTTTCCAACCAGGTTGCTGAGGTTCTCCTCTCTGTCTGGCAATCTCTCCTCACTCTCTTCTATCTCCCCTTCCTCTTCCTCCTCATCTTCTTCCTCATCCCCATCTCTCCCCCAATGCTTCCTCTTCTGCCCTTTCCTACGCTGGCCCTGGACCACTGACTCAATAGCATCTGTCACAGTATCGCCCTCCCACCCCCTGCCCCCTACTGGCCGGTCTCCCCCTCTCTCCCTGTGTCGGGTCTGATTCAACTCAACTACAGGGGGCGGGGATGGCGGCGGAGAGGGTAACGGGTGTTTCCTGGGACGTCCAGGGCCCCTCTTTTTCACCATGTTGTTTCCTGTACGAGCCTGTCTCTGCAGCTTCTTGGCACGCAGGATTTTGTTGACGTGGTGGAGGCTGTGCTTGGATGGCTGTGCCCGGTGGGACTGGTGGGGCATGGAGGCATCCAGACAACAGTCCTGGGAAGGGGAGAGGCAGGCAGAGGAGGCAGAGCCATGGGAGTGAAACATAGAAGGTTGGTGATGGTGCTGCTGTCGGTGGTGCAGGGATCCTTCTGGCCCTTCAGGCGTCGAGAGGACACCCCCTCTTGCCTGGATACCTGATGACCCTTGTCGAAGAAATAGCAAGATTACTTTCTGGATACACAACACATTTCTTCACTAAACCATTTTTTACTAATGTTCTAATGTTCTATTCTACGTTCATTCAGTATTTTGATGTCAGGAGTGTTATGTTACTGACTTTTTAGATTTGTTTACAATGAGGTATTAGTGCATAAACCCAGCAAAGAACACAATTTAAAAGTGATTCTTTCCCAGAGTCCTATTTCTCCTCATAACACTCCATCCTTACACTTCTGTCGCTATAGTTTTTCCTTCTTTCTTCACTTGTCTTGTGTGCGAGCTCACTCCTAACCCCTTGGTCTCCTCTACCTCACAGGGCAGTCTATGACCACCGGGTGACCCCAGGTCCTGAGCTCTAATCTAGGATTACCCTGGCTTGGTTTGAACAGCACTCCGCTGTCTCAATAGGGACCTTAGCTCTTCACATCTCAATTACAAACACATACATAAACATTAGGTAACACCCAAATAGAAACACCTACCCTACCACTGTTCAAACACACGCCAGTGCATGAGCCTTAGACGGGGTCAATTCGTCACACAGTTTAACCCAAAACATTACTTAGGCATGGTGTCTGACATCAGCCACATTAGCTTTGCCCAGGTGGTGTTCGTACAGAAGGATAGGAGTCGGCCTCACATTGTGGGGTTTGAGGGAAATGTCTGCTAAATATAGCATGTTAACAAAACACTCCACTCCTTCAGTAAAATGACTCCTGGCAGAAATACTACATCAACTGTGGACATCCACATTTACAAGTAGTTATTGCCAAACCCATAACTACTTGTAAGAGCTACCAAATGTCACTGTATGCCTAGAGCACGTTTCTGTCTTTGAAAGCGATTTTCAGGAAGGCAAGTTGCCTATTCCCCTTCTTATTTTAGTTTTTCCGATCAGGGACAGTTGAGAGGATTAAGGAAACACAATATGTCCATTTCTACTGGCGTTTGACGCAACAACAACTCAGGGTCGGACGAATCTAAAACGTAACTACTGTATAGTTTCCCAGAACCATGAAGGATCTTTAAGAGATACAATAAACAGGCATAACATACAAATTACCAGGATTAAAGGCTAGTTGCTATGCCATATCAGAATGTCTGAAATGTGTTTTGTCAAAATCAAAATACATATTTCTGAAATAATCAATATATATTTGATTACACACTGTGCCAGGTTCACCACTTTTGTGCTCGGCTATAAAGCTCATCAGAAATCAGCCAGTCACAATGAGCCACATGATTTTTGCTGCAATGGTATTAGAACTATTTTTGGAAAATTAATTTGGTGCACAATTGACATAACCTTAACAATGTCATATTTAATTTGGGTCAAAGAGTTTCTGTCCGGAATATTTCAGCAAACTCAAAAGCTTATAAGAATACATACAATAAATAGGATTCAATGCTCTGAATAGAATGTTTGAGGACATTGAAATGTGAAAAGCTGCCTGCAACTAATGTCAGCCGTTACTATAAAATATAATATGAAAATAAATATAATTATAATATATAATGTAAATTGAAATAATGATGCAAATATTGTTTTAATGAGTGCATCCATGGATCAGCATGTGCTCTACTGTAGGCATCAAGTACAAATCCTTTTACAATTTAAAGAAGCAATGTTAGACTTACCTAACTCTCTTCTCTCTGCTGATGTTGACCGGTCCTTCCTTATTGGCCGGTCCATACAGGAGAAGCTGGAGTTCTCTGGGACTACTTCAGACTTTCGACTCCTACACCCCCGCAGGTTAGTGCGGGTGAGAGCAGAGGCAAACAAATTTGTAAGATTTGGAGAATTATGGGCTCCGGGCTCTACATCCTCCGTGGGTGTGAGTGGCTCGTCATCCTCACTGTCCGAGCAACCAGCTTCGTCTTCAGCCCGTCCATCTGAGAAGGGACCCTGACCAGGCACAACATGACTCCGTGAAAGCTTAGAGTAGTCCGTTTCAGAGCTGCCCATCCTGAACCAGGACTCTACTGGATGGTGGCTTTTTGAGCTGCTTCCCAGTGCTAGCCTTGATGGCCCTAGACAGGACATTGAGCTCTCTTTGCGCTTGTACCTCTCTGCAGATGACGATGATGAAGAAGAAGGAGAGTTGGCAATAATGGAAGCTGTTTGTTTGCTGGCACTGTTACTGGAGGTGTCTCGTCCAAAGTGGCATCGTTGTAAAGATTCTGCCATTCCCAAACTGCTAACTCGTTCTCCTTTCCCTGTTGCTCCACCATCTGAAATCCCTGCACTAGCCCGGCTCCCTGATCCTCCTCTTGCTGAATCCTCCCTATCCTCTTCAGCACAGCGCTCTCTGTGTTTGTGTCTATGTTTGTGTTTGTGATGCCAGTTGAAGGACAGCTCAGAGGACATGGGTGGGTACAGCACAGGGGGCCTTCCTGCTCCGAGGTACTCCTGCCTAAGTAGCTTGTGTTTTTTCTTGTGAAATTTGGAGGGGTTTAGCAGTAGATGCGAGGGGTGGTGATGGTGCATGTAAGATGTGGGGGGAGGAGGAGGGAAAGATGGTGAATGATGAGAATGGTGGGATGGGGCTGTGTGGGGTGACTGATGGTGTGGATGGGGATACAGAGCACTAGCTGGAGGATAGCCTCGATAATAGCCCAAACCAAGAGGCCCAGAGGAGTAAGGAACGCTGTAAGAGGGATGGTAGAAGCCCCCACTGGAGAGTGGGAATCCAAGCCCAGCTACAAAGGGAACTTCAGACATAGACTCTCTCAGTTTTGGAGGCCGCCCCCGTTTCTTTTTCATGTCTGGTTTACGAACATAGTGCAATGGATCACAGGAGTATGCAGGATGGGAGTAGAAGCTGCCAAAGTTAACCCTGAAAATAGTGGGCAGGAGGTCTCTGTGGACATAATGATGTGGTGGGGGGCCACCTGAACCTCCAATGCCACTGCCAGCACGATTGCCCACTCCTGGCATTCTACTTGTTCCTGCTGCCATGCCTATTCCACTGCCAAGACGGTGCCCAGTGATACGGTGTGCTATCCGTATTTCACTCAGCCTGATGACAATCTCATCAAGCTCAGCAAGGAAGTCTGGGTCATGCCTCCGTGAGCGCAACTGAAGGTACTTCTTCTTGCGTTTCCTTTTCTGTCTCTTAAGTTTGTCATAGCCAGGGCAACCATGGCTACGGCGTTTACACTTATGCTTATGTTTCTCCTTGTGCCCCATTAGGGAGGAGGAGGGAGCTGCTGGGTGAGTTCTCCGGGGATCAGGTGATGACCTTGCTCCGTGGGGTGATGGAGAGGGTGAGGGATGTTCCATAAGCACAGTGGAATGTCGCCGTCTGCCTCTGGAATTAAGGCCCATTCCTGGACCCATAGATGAACCCATGACTCCTGGCATCAATAATCCACTGCCTATCCCAGGTGGCATCCCAATTCCACCCAAGCCGCCAGCCCCTCCAGCTTTCTCGCCACGGTCAGAAGTGCTGTTGTTATCTGTTCCTATACCACTGTCACTGGGCACGGTCTCCTCACTGTGTGACTCACTGACTGGTGATGGAGTGGCTTCTTTTAACTCACTGAGCGGGGCAGGGGAGGTGGGATGGAGCGGCCTTGGAGGGGAAAGCTTATGATAGTGGTAGTGCTGCCTGTAGTGGTGGTGGTGGTGATGGTATCCGCGGTAAGATGACTTTTTCTGCGAAGCGACTGAGGCCAAAGATGACGTGGAGCCTAAACCTGGATTGCGAGGATTAGGGGCCGAAAAGGTTGGGGGAGGGAAGGAGAATGGGTTGTGGCTGTGATGGGCGTTCGAATAGTGAGAGTGACCTGCAAAGTGCACTGAGCCTGGCTCTACAAAGCTGGCATCGCTGATGGGACTGTGACCTCCACTAGATTGTGAGAGGGAGGGGGAGGGAAAGACCTCTGAACAGAGCTGTTGCTGGGAATGAGATTGATGGTGATGATGAGGGGAAGTGGTATGCGGGGACAGGAAGGGTTCTGGTGAAGGTGTTGAAGCTGTCCCACTTGCTTTTGGTTTACGCCCTCTCCTCTTACCCATGTATATTGTGCCTTTTTTGCTGACATTAATTTGTGGCCCTAGTTTTCCCCCAAAGGAAGCAGCCAGGGAGGACAATGATTGGGTTGCAGCTTCCACAGAGCCAATCACCCCACTTGGGGCCACTTTGGGGATGTCTTCAGTACTTGGGCATAACAGGATTTGACTAAGAATACGCTTACGTTTCACACTTTTCATCTTATTGATTTTACCTATGATAGTTTTCATGATAAGCTGCCCATTTCCTTTGCTGCGAAACCGTTTGTCTCCCATGTCCCCTGCCTCTGGAGCCAACGTGGGAGGCTGACCCTCCTGGGGTAAGGTAGGGGGAAGGCGTTTGGGGCGTCCACGCTTTCTAGGCATAGGTTTTGGGGGGTTGAGGTCCACTTCTGGGTGAAGAACAGGGGGGTCCTGCTCTTCTTTGGACTTCATTAAACATGAAAAGACCTTGGATGGTGCCAACTTATTAGGGGGTCGCCCACGGGTTGGGGCATCAAGCCTTGGCATTTTGGACTTTGGCCTTCCCCTTTTCTTGGGCTGGGGTGGGAAGAGTTGTGATAATGAACTTTGTGGCACAGGGTTTGGTTTTATTTTATTTGGGTTGGGCGGCCTGCCCACAGGTCTCTTAACTGGCTGCGGCATTTCCAAGCTTGAATATAAAGGCATGGTGGTTTTGCTATGGTCAAAGTGACTTTCCTGGCCTGCTCTTTGATTCTGCACCTTGTTCATAACACGGGTCCAGCGAGGTTTCCTTCCCCTGCGTTTTTTAAGGGGTTTACTATCCTGCTCTGCAGCCGAGTCTAGGGATGAATCAGGAGAATCATCTCTGAGAGGCGTTGGTGGGCTTTCATCATCATCTGGCTCTGGTGAAGAGGGTGCTCTTTGTCTTACATGCTCAGGGGGACTGCTGGTCCGACCAAAGCGGCTACTATCTCGGTTTGGACTAGTACTTGGACTAGAGCTCTTTCCCCTCTCAACTCGCTGTGACTGATTACTAGTTCCCTTGTCTTTCCCTTCTGACTTTCCTGCTCCTGATGGAGGAGAGAAACATGTTAAATCTCTGGGGCTATCCCTCTGCTGCTCCCTATCACTTGCGCTGCTTTCCTCAGCAAGGGCAGGGGTCTCTCGTGCATGGTGTCCTTGTGAGGGAGCAGGGGAGCCCAGGTGACTCACTGCACTCATTGTCCTCTGCTCAGCTGTGTTGGTGGGGGAGGAGGAAGTAGGGTGAGATGGCAATGATGTGGTGTGGGATAAACAGTGAGAGGGACGTGACTGAGGTTTTGGAATGCTACTGTTACTATTGTCATTGTTGCTGTCCTTTGACAGGACAGGAAGTCGGTTATTGCCATAGGTGAGTGCTGGGCTGCTGCTGCGACTACTGCTGTTACTGCTATTCATGCTAATGCTGCTGCTACTAGATTTTCCAGCCCCATCTGTATCATCCCTCCTCTGTGGTGACAGAGTGGATGAATTTTCGATAACACTGTCTTTGTTCCTAGAACCATAGGGCCGTCCAGGTGGTCGTGACACAGGAGGAGGCGGAGAAAGGTGGACCATTCTAGAATAGGTGTTCCTATTGGCCATAGCTCTATCTCGCTGCTTAGCTGTTGGAGCCATAAACCCTGAGCTTGGCAGTGCAAGAGCAGGGTCAATTTTTGCAGTTTTGGCTGGCTTAGGGGTCTTTGATGGTGGGCAAGTGGCTATGAGTTGAGCCAATTTCTCAGTAACTGTGGGTGCTCCCCAACTTTGAACACCCTTGTCCTTGTCTCTCTGACTTTCAGTGCTGTAGGTGTATTGAGAAGGTTTTACACCTTCAAAGATGGGTTCCTTTGATGCAGGTAGTGGTGGAGAGGGTGAAGTTGTCCGAGGGTTGGATTGTGGGGTTGGTGTTTTCTTCCCAGACGGATGCATTTTGCTGTCTGGTTGAGGGCGATGAAGATTAAGGGGTCTCTCAGATGTGGTGGTGGCTGCTTTTGTGTCTGGCTTTGTGTCAGACTTGCAATCCATCTTTGGTGGACCCTGCAAAAAAAGACAGCACGAGATGTCTTTAATTAATGTGCCTTCATGTGTGCTAATTGATGAATAAACATTATCATTATTATTATTATTATTATTATTATTATTATTATTATTATTATTATTATTATTATCATTATCCACTTTCTGAATTACACTGATGTATTTATACACGTTTGCCTTTGAATTTGAATAAATTAAATCAAAGATTTGTACAAAATCATACACTGACTTCTGATGACAAATTTCAGAGTCACAATGCAAGATTAGGAGCCGCTCTTGTGCTAATGCCACTGAACACATCTAACCAGAGACAACCCAAGATAGAAGTACAAATAGTAAATCAGTAATTCTTTTCTTTACCCTTTACCAACTGCAATTCATTGATAACACTTTCTGTCAAATGCTCCTTCCTGGGCATGCTCAGGGGGTGGGGGTTTACACTCAACTCAATAACACTCATCAGGGTCAGACTGGGGACAACAAGGGAGAGCGAGAGAGAGGGGTCATGCAGGGGATGGGGTGGAGAAGACAAGGCCTGGCAGAAACGGGGGATAGACAGACAGAGGGAGACTGGAGGGGGCAGTGTCTGTTAAATAGACAGGCTGACAGAGAACACAAAGAAAGCTAAAGAACAATTAATGCCCTGCTCTTTATCTATGCAATAACATTGTAATTACTAGGGCAACCTTGTTATGGACCACTGCTTTGTACATGACTTCACTTTTAACATTTTAAGGAATGATAGTAAATGCACACAACTTTAAAACTGCTAAAAAATGCACATTGGTAAATGTGCTGTTTACTGACTTACACTTTTAGGGGAATGTGAATCAATTACTGAATAAAAATACACAAATTTACTGTCCTGCCTTCTTACCCTTTTTCCTGGAGCACTCCCATTCACTTGGGAGGGTGACAGGGTGGTAGTGCTGGCTGGGACAGGAGCAGGAGGGGGTGGTGTAGGAGCTTTAGAAGAGGGGGTAGATGATGGGACTGGCCTGTTGACACTTGGGCTCTTCTCCCTCTCTTTTTCCCTGCCATGTGAAGGACTCTGGCTCTGATTGCCTGGTCCATCACCTGTAGTCACTGCACGATTCCCTCGAGCACCACCTCCTCCACGTCCTGTATGCCTCATGGTAGCTCTAAAGGCTGGTCTGCATACATAATTCTCCAAGATTTTTGGGGGTTTCTTCATACGTTTTGCTTGAAGGCCAATCTTAAGTTTGACATTGCCCTCAGACAGGCTGCTCTCCTTGATGGAGAAGTGGGACTGGTCACTGCCAGCGCCTCCTGGCCCACCTGCGCCTGCACCAGCAGAGACTGTGGCAGCCCCCTCCTTCTCTCTGTCCCTCTTTTTGTCCTCCTCTTCATCTTTTTTTCCACCCCCTCCCTCTTTCTCTCGCTCCCCTGCAGGAACACTTAGGAGAAGAGGGGGTGAAGTTGCAGTTCCACCCTGAATTTTCTGATCCATCACTACTTTAGGAAGTGTGCAGGTATATAAGGGAGGGAATGTTGTGGATACCAGGTACAGTTTTTGATAGGGAATGGGATAGGGGTGAAGGGGGGAAAAAGGGGGGGAGGGGATAACGGTGAGGAAGAAGCTCTCCTTGTTTTGAGGTGGCTCCTCTCCCTTCCTCGGCTGTCCAGCCCTCTTTTTCCGTCCTTCAACTATAGTAGGAAAGAAAGATAGAGCAGGGAGAGGGAAGAAAAGAGAGGGTAAAGGAGCAAAAGTTCCACATTAGTCACTGCAATAGTCACTGCAAAACAGAGCATCAACCAATACCTGACGACTTTAAAAAATGCTCAACAACTGATAAACATGACAAATCTTATAATTAATTGTGAAGGGGAGCAGATAGGAAGTGGGACCACTTGGTTACAGGATGTCCCTCATCCAGTCTGGGTGTCTTTTTATGGCCTGTTTGTACTCACCCCCATAATAATCTATGACCTATTTACACAATCAAGGCGCTCTGAGAAATGTAGCCTTAGGCTATAGGACTCTGAATTGTTCACCTGAGACCCAAGTACACCGGTTACAGAAGAAGTAAGACAATGAGAAACCCCTGAACTTCCCCATTAGTAACAGTGGGAGCAGGTGCTTGTGATATTGGCAAACTGCTTATACCCCAAGTTAGCCAAGCAGCCGCAGAGAGTAGCATGTGTCTTAATCATGCTCCTTAGAGCACAGCCCAATTCAATGAAGTTGTCTACAGCTCCCCAAGGCCACTGAGTGATTTAATGCGGATTCTCCCCCCAGCAGGTGCTTTCTCTGGGTGAAGTCATTTGGAGGCAATTCAGAACTGTGACCTCAGCATTTTGGGCCCTCTGGGACGAGGCAGAGGATCTGGCCGTCTTTCCCAGCCTTTGCAGGCAGCAACTGAAAGTGAGTGATAGAGCGTCAACATGCCGGCGGTTTATGTGCGCCCTACATTACTGGAGAGCACTAAAGGAGGCACTTAATGGAGCCTCGAGAAAGTCATGCAAGAAGTCAAATCAGTAAAGCATCACAGAAAGAAAAAAAAATTGATTTGCCCTACACAGACGCTTTGACATGTTTGTTTTGGATTATGACTATGGAAAACAGTAGTAGCCCAATTTTCAGAGTCTGGCCTGTAGTTCCCCCACGCCCTCTTTTCTGTGTTTACTTCAATTACTCACTCCATTTCGCCTAGAAACTGCGGACTCCCCCCCTTGCTACACATACCATACTCAAATCACACCTCCCGCTTTTCTTTAACACTCCATCAATCTCTGTGGTCTTTCACTGTTTTTTCGCTTTTCCGTCCTCTTCTTCCTTTATTTCGCAAACTTGGAAAGCAGTAAAAGCACACAACTAAAGTCACTGCGGTCCTACTTTAATCAAACACAGATTTCACCCGCCATCCGGTTCAACTCTGTTCCCTGTGTCCTTCTTTCACAGTGTGACAAATATTCTCCTCATTCTTCAATACTAAATGTTTGCAGTGATGCTGTCTTCATCCACTGCCTGACAGCAGCTACACTAGAGACAAACCACAACAGCAACTAACTCTGTGAGTGGCTACTGATGCAAAGCGAGAGAAAAGCCTCCTTAAGAGTCAAAACACTCCTCTCACCTCTTACAAGCTTAGCCAGGCCATTTACTGGCACTTGTTCTCTTGCAATCTATCTGATAGTAAGCTAAACCGCTTTCTATTTTAGGACTGATGCTCATCAAGACTAAAGCATATTGTTTACATGTTTAGTGTTGATGTGCTTTTGTATTTGCAAAAATGAAAAATATTAGCCTTTTCAGCTTATTACAGACATACTGCTAGACAACAGGTGAACAATGCTATTATGTTTTAATAGCCAAACCTGTCTGTGGCGTTATTTTATATTCTGAGGGAAAAAAGGAGTTAAAGTTTAGCATATAGAATAAATAAAAATTCAACAATCAATAATCAATATCAGGCCAACAACCAAAGAAGTAGCATGGCAGGCTGGAACGTAGTAAACAACTTCCCGCGCCCCCTCCCCTTCTTCTTCTACCCTTACTCCCTCCCTCCTTACTTTTGCACACGTTGTTCATAACTGCTGATTTCCCTTTGGCTACAGCAATAGTATCCAACCCACCCACCCCCACATCATTCACATGAGGGCTGGCGTCTACCTTCGGTGCTCCGTGTCACTATCATGGCTTTTACTCCCTCGGGATTAGCAAAGAGCCGAGCTCAAAGGGGAGAGCAGCGAAGTTCCTTTACTAGTATCATCAGGCAGCGAAGGTGCTCAAACATAACTTTAATTGAAACACTGCTAAATTGGTTAAACGGCTGCAGTAAATAAGTAAAGGCTGCAATAAATATCAGAAGGGTTGTTGCAATACTGTTTAACTGTCGATATGTGTTTCCTCCTACCTTATCATGAAACCAGCCTTAACCCTAATCCGAACCACTCGTCTTTCGAGCAGCTACCAACCGAACCCCCGACCCAAAGAATTAACTATCTCCGCTCCGCGTCACCACAACTTAACCTAAGCGCTATCCCCAAACGTGGGGGAGGCGCGGCAGAAGACGTCATTTCAACTGGAGGGAAACCAAAGGGGGGGACTTCGAAGACCTGAATGACAGGTGACAGCCTGGTCCTCAGTATGTGAGAGCCGAGAGGAACTCGCACAGTCGTCTCAACTTTTTTTCCACTACACTGCATACATAATTTTAATAATGACGCTCCCTGTGCTTCACAAAAGGGGGGAAGCAGCAGGCTGAACAAACAAATAACGTTACCTGCCTTCGGTTTACTATTAAGCCAACACTGCTCTGTCTGCACTGACTTCCCATGCAGTCAATAAATCGTTTTACACACGGGACTAAATTAGACTGTTAGTCCGTGCGGAGGCTAGCAACAACAACAAAAACAGCAAATCTATCATACTCACTCACCTTTATAGGTGTCCAGAAACTGTGTTCACATTATTTGGCTCTGTGTCCTCCCTCCGTGTGGATCAATGTGGTGGCCACATATTTTTCCAAGTGCTGAATTGGCAAAACCAAGAAACATGAAAAACGTAAGGTTTGGGCTGTTGATTATATGAGACAAATCTAAGGCAAGTGCCATGAACTAAGTAGGACTCCGGGAAAGTAAGTAATGTGTCGTGTTTATTAAACTATTATCGCATAATACACGTTTGTAATGTTTTCAAGAGTGCCAAGTAGATTATGGCAAGGTAATAGTCTTGAACGTGACAAAAAAAACAACCAAAATCAATGCATAACGCTCCTGGCTATCTGTACACATTTTGGTTAACCTTGTCAGCCCCAAAACACAAAGTTGCGGTGGTGTGAGCATCCCCCAAAATGTATTTCCATAATGATAATGATAATGATAATAATAGGCAATGCTGTGTGGTGTCGAGTACGTCGTCGCCGCTTAACGATTAAATACCGCTAACCCGCGCAGTGTGAATGATCTGTTCATTTAGTTACAAGCAAGTAGCTAACGTCCGTCCAATTATAGAAAGTCTGTGCTTCATTTTGTATCAATGGCACTGGCAGCGGGTAACGTTAACTAGCCTCGTATCAGCAGCCTGTGACTGCTAATGTTTGAGGACAATTAAGGCAATTTCGCCCTGCATACTTTCAAAATATACTGTGCGTGTGCCGCAAATGAACTGTAAACGCATGCAGCTTCTCTACTATTAGTGTAAACCGAGTGTATATGCCACAGCCCGGCACAAGTGATGTACATAATCTTACATCTCCGTCACATTCTCGTAGGCACTCGTGTTACTACATCTCAGCTACGACGGCTAACGATGCACTAGCAAGTCAGCTAAACCAGACACATATTTCAACGTTGTCCCTAAAGGAATACGCACAATTACAACAACTGGGACACACACGCAAGATACGCGGAAAATAATATTCCGGTGCTGTAAAATAACAAATGCAACGCCGTGTAGGTTATTAAAAAACACTAACTGTCAACAAAATGGCGGCTGCGTTGAATCAACAGAGACCCGAAATGGATCTCCCTCTATTTCTTCTTCCCCGGAGCTAAAATCCTTTTTCCTTACAGCAACTGATATCCGGGTTATCTCCAAAGATGCTCCAAAATCCACTCCGACTCGCCGTTAGCTGGGCCTGGATGTGTCGGCACGGGCCTCTCTCGTTAATCGGGCCTCCATGTCTGCTCAGCCCGTATCGCTACTGTGTCAGTACAACACGGGCATTCTCAGCCCCAGAGAGAAGGGAGGGAGGGAGCGAGGACGAACCGGGGAGGGCGGGGGTGAGAGGGGAGGAAAGCAGAGAGCAAATGTCGGTTGTACGCGGTTGCTGTGGTCCTTGGTCATTGACAAAAATGACCTGCAGTTTACAATTTCACTATTTTCGGGTGCCGTTAAAGACCCGTGCTTTAGGCTGGTGTGTTTTCTGGGAGTCAACTGTCAGCATGACTGTCTAACAGGTGCAGAGGCGCAGCGTGGCAACATAACGTTACAGTATAGAAACAGCACCGGGCACGCACGCAGGTATCGCCTAGCCTATAAATAAATAATTATGCAGGCTACTACTGTTGTTGTTCCTCCCTTCTATTAGAGATGAGACCAGTCGATTAATCAAGTACCCTAAGCCTAGTTGACAGAAAAGTAAGCAGCATCTATTTGAATAATTTATCATTTCAACCATAGAGGTAAAAATGTCATCATTCTCTTGTTTCAATTCCCGATTTGTTTGCCTTTTCTACTTTTCTCAACGTCTATATCTTAAGAGTTTGGTCTGTTTTTCCACATTTCCTGACGATCTACAAATGATAGCCATCAATGGGACCCCAGACCCTACTCACATTAGAGGCCTAAGATTGTGCTCTTTAACTTTATCTACAACTTAATGATTAATCAACTATCAAAACAGTTGACAATTCATTTTCTGTCATCAATTTACCCTAATTGTCCAATTGGCTAAGCTGTATTATCTAGTCCACTGTTTTGTGCTCTATACAATTACACTCAAGTATAGAAATCACTGGACCATCTTGTCATGGGATCAAACCAGCAATGACACTCATCAACATGTTGACATTCTGACCCATAAATACTCAGTAGTCATTACTATATTATTACATGACTACTCAGTAGTCATTACTGCGTTATTGCATGAAAACTCAGAAGTTTGCAAATGCCCCCATGACTATACATTCACCCTTTTGGTCAACTATGACTTCACTTCCCCATTTTGAAGAGTATAATAACTCATCAAAACTAAACTAAACAAACAGACATACATCAGCGTGATAAGAACTAGTGAAAATGACCATCTTCATCTGGAATGTACTTTGAGTATTTAGTTGGCCGAAGTCCGATCGCCTAACATGGGGCTTTATGACCTATACTCAGACCAGCCACCAGGGGGCAATAACCCAATCAGTATATACTGCATGTCTTATGACCTATCCCTACAAACCCTCTTATTATTGGAAAGAATTTCTGCAAGAGGTCAGCGAAAAAAGTAATTCCAACTTGGAAACTCTCATGATGAGGTGGAGAGCTTGAGGATCACAGGGTTACGCTTTAATAATAGCTTTACACAACGCTCATATTTACGCTGAATCAGATCAGGTGGGAAGAGGTCAACGTTCAAAAGTATTAATAAGCCATTTTACCAGCAGCCTGCATACAAAAGTATTACTTCTCTAACTCTGTGAAATCCCATAATTTTGACAACAACTGGCAGCTCAGTGGTGATTAGTCCATGACGTCTGGCTGAGTCATTCAGAAAACCAGTTAAGAGGGCGGTGTAGCGAGAAGGACACGACGTCTCCACATCCTGTCAGTAAACTGACGGATCCTTTTGTGTAAAGTGTGGGTTAATAATGGCAAATAGGTCGGAGTAAACAATCCTCATTGGCAGAGATGTGTGAATCAAGTGAGAGTTAAACTATGTTGTCTGTATTATATTTAATTTAATATGCAGTCAGCTGTGAAGTGAATGTGAGGCAAGAAGAAGAAGAAGTGTCTTTTGAAAACAGTAAAGGAGGAAGCGTTGCATGGCCCCATTTCTCAGATCGCCTGGCTCTGTTGTTGCTCTGTCCTAATGGAGCGATCTTCTGTGGGTTGTGATGCTTGTGGGAGGCTGTTGTCGACACCATCAAGGCTTTTACGGCACACTGGGCAGGTATCATGCTGTTAGAGGGAGACAGTCAGCAGCATGAGTTTAGGAAACCTGCTAATCTAAAAGTACAAAGTCAGCATCTTTGCTGAAACCTGCTTAAACATGAGTATACTGATTGGTAGCAAAACCCCTCTGTGTTGTCTTCACATTCATCCTCTTAGGATGGGTTACACTGCTAAAAGTGAGTCTAACTGGACTGCAAACCCCTCAGCCCACTAACCATAACTACTCCTTGTCCTTACCAGCTCTAGCCAAGGCACTATACATTCACTGTGGAAGTAATGGAGGCAGGGAAGCTTCCGGACAGATTCTCCTGATGAGAACTCCTCCCGACAAACAGGACACTCCAGTCTGCAGTCTAAGAGAGAACAACACAGTGTGTGTGTGTAGCATCATTCTAAAGGTTTTATGAGCTGTCAACCTTATCTTTTATATGACTACAATATTAATAAAAAGTTATTAGGTTGCATTATATTTAATCTGTATAGTTTTGACTCTGATACCTCAACATACTTTACTTTGTCTTTGCCACTTTGCAAGTAGTCTGAAGCATATCCCTTGAACCATTTTTTATGACTTATTAATGCTAATGACAACAGGCTAAGTGATTAGGTAAGAGGAGGGAATGAAAAGATGGAATTAGGTAGGGAAAGATAGAGGAAGGAAGGAAAGAGGGAAGGAAAATAGGTCTCGTCGAGTCAGGAGGAGGAAAGGACAGATAACCGGGAGAAAAAAGGGGAAGAGGAAAAGGAAGTATATGAGGAGGAGAGGATACAAGATAGGACGATGGAAGGACAGATGAGACAAAAGAGAGATGGCACAGAAGGGGAAAGATCAGAGAAGGAAAGAATTGAATGATAGCAGAGAAGGAATGAAGCCAGGGGGCATAATAGGGGGATGGAAAGAAAATAAAAGAAGGAAAGGAAAGATAACAGGAGAGGAGAAAAGGTGAGGATTAAAGAACTGACAGAAGGGAAAGGAAAATAAGAAAGTAAATCCGTCCTTTGTACTTTATCGTAAAGCAGCAAGAAAGACTCTAAATGTAAATCTCTCTGTCATAAGAACTTAATATGATCATCATGATGGGATTGACCTGTCTGTTCCTGAGAGATGCAAACTGTAGGCAGAGATGAGATCATGTCCTTTTCTGCAGGGGGGGGACCCGTGTTCTCCAACTGTCCTAACAACTAGGTGAGCGGGATGAGAAATAAAAGGGTATGGATATATTGGTGGAGGCATTGGTTATTTGAACAAGAAAGTCCAAATAAGGAGCATGAAAAATCAACTTAATATTTCTGCTGGCAATCAACTGCTTTTTGGTTTCATTATAAAACAGATAAAAGAAGGAAGACAAGCAGGAAGCAACAATACGAAGGATATCACTGACCTCTGTGATAACGGCGTCCAGACCTCCCTGACCCCACGCGTAGTCTCCTGGGTTTGAGTGCAACTGTAGCATGCTGGATCTGCGAGGGAAACCGAGGGAGAGCAGCAGAGAGGTTGTCACACAACACGAGATGAAGCGAGGAGTGAATGATGCGAATCGAAATGTAAAAAGGGGTTTACAGTGCAGCTGGTGCAGCACCGGGGTTCCCATTGTTGGCAAACAGATTGGCCAAAAACTGCTGCACAATCCTTGAAAGGGCAAAAATAAAGAGCTGCTGTAGTGTGCTTTAGAAAGCATGCTTTTATAGCCAACAGCTTCATTACACACCATGCCTTTATTGTTTTATGTAGAATGTGTAAATCAACTGGTGCTTGCAGCTGTTCTCTGTTACACAGCATAGATACAGTCTGAAACTGAGCCAACAGCATGTTAGTTATCACAAAGGGATCCTGACATATGGAAGCTTAATGAATATATACTGCAACAACTGTAGATCAGCGTGGAATAAAATAAATGTGAGTGTGAAAAAGTATTTTTTTTAAATACAATTCGACCATCAGAAATGTATAAATTGTTTACATTAACATTTCCTAAACAATGGTAGTCTTTAGACTGCCAATATATTTGAGTTACAAAATGTGTGAATGGCCATGCAAAGGTTTTGCAAATGTGTTGTAACAAAGCCATAGATGTGTTGTTCTGTTGTTTCAGTTAACAGCAAAATGAGAGACTAATTCCTACCGTACAGCACATAGAGAGAATTTGTAAATACCAAGCATATAGAGGAGTTTTACACTCTCAAGAGTTAAGCACACAATGTTAATGTTGTTGTGTACCATGTCCACACACCCTTCCACTGCAGGCATTTGTTCAGGTCGGGTTGACCTCTCCTGCTCAGGCGGAGAAGGAGACTCTGGTTCGCTGACGGATGACACCGGAGAAAGGTTACTTCGACCAGCATGTACCTGCTCGCTGTCATCTGGGTCGGACTCCGACGATGGCGGATGCGACAGCAGGGCAGAACGCTCCATAAACAGCAGCTGCCATAACTTGGAGAGAGACCACAGAAGCAATGTGTCAAAGCCTTGGAGAAAGAGGAATGTTGTTATTAAAATGCCATCAGCAAGAACTTACTTCTGAGAATGCGTTTGAATCTTCACTTGTCTCTGATGTGCTGTTCTCCAGGAGGCTGGACAAGAAAACAACATGTTTTAATATCAGTGGCGTAAAATGGTTGAATGGAGTTAAATCCCAAAAAATAGTTATACCTGGAGTCATCTGTCACCTCCTCGATAAAGTCAGACTTGCACCTGGGGCAGACGAAATCCTTGAAGAGAAAAGAAACATATTACATTGCCAAGAGTATTTGTACAATCAAGTATTCCATCCAATTATGAACAGAACCTTTCTGAAACGGTTGTTACAAAGCTGGGCGCTCTCGATTGTAGAAACATTAAGATTAGAACTTACGTGGCCCTGCCCAAACCCTGACAAATAGCCTGAAACTAAAATGACGCAAAGCTGGAGATCCCCTGTGGCCTGGTGGTCCAACTGCACTGTATGAATTGGGGTAATCTATGACTTCTGCAGTTTATTCTGATATCTATCACTAACACGTCAGATCAACACATTAGACCTTAACATGTTTTTAAACCACACCAGAAGGAAGAATGAAGATATCATGCCCTCGCACCTGTTAGTGTTCTTTGTGCCAAAAGGAATTCTGCCTGAATATCATCTGGCACTTTGTCATCTGGGAAACTTAAACCACCTTGCTTTATGCAAGTTTCTCTTTTTTCTTTTCCTTTTGTGTTCTGCAATAAATGTCACCGAGTTAATTGAAGGTCCTGGATCATTTTACATTACAGCTGACTAATTCCTAACATTCTTAAGATCTAAGTGTGTGTGTGTGTGTGTGTGTGTGTGTGTGTGTGTGTGTGTGTGTGTGTGTGTGTGTGTGTGTGTGTGTGTGTGTGTGTGTGTGTGTGTGTGTGTGTGTGTGTGTGTGTGTGTGTGTGTGTGTGTGTGTGTGTGTGTGTGTGTGTGTGTGTGTGTCTGTAAAGCTCCAAAACAACCCAGTTCCAACACTTAAATGCATATTTTGTTTCCTGTAGAGATCATGAA